>QLPG01007994.1:4362-24507 GCA_003314385.1 Gomphus sp. MG54 | reverse complement strand
AAGGGTTGTTCGGTCGGTACTACCAAGTGAACCAGAGCTTGGTATCCGGGGCTTGACAGTTCTGGGTGTTAGACATGGATTGATCCCAGTGAGCATTCCTAATTGTGCCCGCTCGTTGCGACACATGCAGTCTGTGCAGCCGAGGGGCGATGGCTGGCATCGTTAGTCACGTGACGTATCAGGCTCTGCAGTGCTCAAACAAGTCGACTTTTCGCAACTGTGTCGTCCTCTCTGTTGACAATATTGCGAGTTTGCATAACAACATGTCATGTGACCTGTTTGCATTACATAAGTTACGCTGTAGCTAAGGTAAGGTAGCGGACAAATGGTTTCCGCTAAGGTCACGTGATGTGACAGTCACGGTCACAAGTGCAAAAAAATTTTGTCATTAAAAAAAAAATTTGTATTCTGCTACAGAGGATGGCGATTTTTGTTGGAAATAATAATTGAGATACATTATATATAACATCAGGATTGTCTGACTTAGCTAAAATAGTATCTGGCATGATGCCAGATCCTTGTGCAAAATGGTGGATGTGACAGTTGAGTCATGTGACCTTAGCGGAAATGGCTGGCTGCAACGATAATATCCTACCTCTACCTTACCTGTGGGAATGTCTTTCTATATATGGAATATTTCCTTATATAGGTGATTACATCAGCGCAAAAATTTTGTGACCGAAATTTTTTTGACAGTGTCAGACTGCTTGAAAAATATGTTTATGAATTTTGAGAAGATGTTTGAAAGTTTGGATATACTATACTTGCAATATGTCAGGCTTCGGGTACTGATGGACTTCAGTACTGCCAAGGGGTGTTGTCAAAAAGGGTCGGGCGGACTATGGCCAAGTCCTGCAGGCCAAGAGTAGTGGTGTTGGCTTCAACGTACTCGTGCGTTGCACCCTACTTGCCGTGTGTGCCACCAATTTGCAACAGACAGATACTCGGGAGGATGCTAATGATGCTGGCCTGAGTCGAGGACTTAACAGAGGAGAAGAAGGTAGAAGGGCCTAAGCATAGTCAATACCCAGAATGAGGAAATATGTACATGCATGTCCTTACTTATATAGGTCAAGAAGCGACATGTGGAATAAGGAATGTAGAACAACAAGGTATGCAGAGCATGCGGTCATTGTCCACAACGAGTAAAATTAGAATGAAGGAATGTAAACGGGCATAGTGTAGATGGGTCTGGCAGATAGGGTTTCCTGGGGTTTTCCCACGCTTTAATATTGGAGAGTCGATGGGACAATGAGGGGAATAGTTCCCTAGAATTTCCTATGATTTTAGATGTATTTATCTATAGGAAATATATTTCTCTACAGTGAATCTACTGGAGCTGAGTCCCGGGTTTACTCTCCGCTTAGGCGCCATACCGGGAATCCAGTCTGGGTGCCAAAGCATTGGTTTAACGGTTTGTGGTTCTCCCACAAGTAAGATATAATATATGATGATAGATAATATTATATAGTGATGTTGGAAACCCAACTGTGACCCGGCCTTGCTGTACGACGAGTAGTTGTTGTTCTAGTCCTAAGTAGGAAACTGCACTCGGCGCTTAACCTTCGGTTCAGTGCGAGTGAGTAGATTTAAGTTGTAGCCTAATGGGTAGTGCGGTGGGGGACAACAATATAGTTACAATTGCTTTTTTATACTAGTACAAATCACTAGTACTTTATATAAAGTAGGAATCCTATTTATAAGTGAAAACTTCATGGAGTGAAGTTAGAAGCCGGCCTAATGCGGCCGTACGCGTGATACACCCGTATATATGTGGTGGGAATGATATAGAGGAAAACTTCACAGGGGAAGTGATAGAAATAGAACAGAATAAGATATAGATTGAATATAAATCCACATGCCAGTGTATCCCCTTCCTGACGTGTCCAGATGAGGTGAGCCGGCCCTTGGGGTAGGTATGGGGCTGGGTAGACAGTGTGGGGTAAAACCCACTCCTAAATCCACGAAAATATTTGTGGATGTTCTTCATAGTATATGGAGCCTCGGTGTAATGCTGCATCTTTATTGGATAATGGTTGGGGGAGATATTGGAGTTTTGGTGGAGAATATATATATATAAATGACTCAATAATGCCTGGTTCTAACACATAGAACAATAAAGGATAGGATGATAAGAATGTGGCCGAGGATAGGACAATAGGAAGTGCCTGACTATAAAACAAGGGTTGTACCTGAGGATAACACAAGGGCAGGAAGTCCCGAGGTGAGGCGGACCGAGGGGTGAGGAGTAGGTGTGGGATGGGAGTGAGGAATGCGACCGATATGTGTGTCGAGCCGAGAACAACTCATCGAGTGACTTGTACACGGTTACTAATGGAGTATCTTGGTCGGTACCACCGAGTTACCGGATCCTCGGTACGTGTAGTTGACACAATAGTGATTTTTTTCAAAAATTAAAACCAACAATATGTACATATAATTCCATGCCATTGATCTGTGGTCTCAGAATAATTTTTTTGTCAATGCTGCCAGATCCTTGTGCAAAATGGTGAGCGTGACACTTGAGTCACGTGACCTTAGCAGAAACTGTTTTGTCCGCTACCTTAGAAGACAAATGGTTTCCGCTACATCACGTGACCATGACAATGTCAAGGTCATAGTGTAAAAATTGTCATTGTCCAAAAAAATTTTGAAAAAAAATTGTATTCTGCTATAGAAGATGGCAATTTTTTTGGAAAAAATGATTGTGCTACACTATACAATATGAGCCTTGTCCAACTCAGCTAGAATAATATCTGGCATGTTGCCAGATCCTTGTGCAAAATGGTGGATATGACACTTGAGTCACGTGACCTTAGTGGAACCCATATGTCATCCACCTTATCTGTGGGAATGTCTTTCTATATATGGAATATTTCCTTATATAGGTGCTTATGTCAGCGCAAAAATTTTGTGACCAAAAAAATTTTTACAGTGTCAGACTGCTTAAAAATGTGATTAAGAATTTTGGGAAGATGTTTGAAAGTTTGGATATACTACATTTGCAATAGTGATTTTTTTTCAAAAAGTAAAACCAAGACCATGTTATTGTAGCAACTATACGGCGTAAGTCTTTAGTGCGAAAGCTGAAGTATATTGAATCTACTATACCTATACGGCATAAGTCTTTAGTGTGAAAGCTAAAGAGCTGTAGCCGTACAGAGTGCCCTTATACATAGCATGTAAGATATGGAGAATAAACTATCTACCATGTGACAACATCATCACTGTCCCTGCGGTTGTTTTGGGCAACAAGGGATATGCTCTTACTATGTTACAACACTCCCCCGCACTCGAAGCATCCAAAAGTCCTAGGCGTGATGTCAGGGAACAATGTTGTTCTCGTAGGAGTGATTTCGTGAAGAGGTCAGCAAGGTTGTTTTTGGTACCAACTTCATTAACTGCAAGTGTCTTGCTTGCAATCTTCTCACGTATGTAGTGGTATTTGATGTCAATGTGTTTGGTCCTTTTGTGAAAGACATGATTTAATGCAATTGACCTTGCACCAAGAGAATCACTGTAGATATCAATTGGCAAATCGACCTCAAAAGAAAGCTGTTGCAGCAGGGAAATCGTCCATTGTGCATATTTTGCACATTCTGTCAGGGCTATGTATTCAGCCTCAGTGGATGAGAGTGCAACAGTCCGCTGTTTTTGTGTTGCCCAAGCCACTCCTCCACCTCCAAGAACAAAAACATATCCGGTGGTTGAATGACGGTCATCCTGGTCACCTGCCCAGTCTGAATCACTATATCCTACTAGCTCGGTAGAGTTGTTGACCCCATAGGTCAGTTTGTGATCTTTGGTAGTCGCTAGATACTGTAGCACATGTTGCGCAGCAAGCAAGTGATGATGTGTCGGGTTAGAACCAAATTGTGATAGTCGGTTTACTGCAAAGCAAATATCCGGTCTTGTCCCCAGCATTGCATACATCAGTGAGCCGACCAACTGCTGATAGCGTGATGTGAGCAATGCATCTGAGTTCTTGTCTGGGTTTGCAGTTAGATTTGTACCGGCTGCTAGGGGTGTGTAAACTGGTCGGTATGATATGAGGTCGAAGCGGTCAACCATGCGTTGTATATAGTGTGCTTGATCAATAGTGAAGGTTTTCTTTGTTCGATCACGAGTAATGTGTAAACCAAGGAAGTGCTAGATCTCCCCCAGGTCTGTGTACTTGTACTAGGAGCCTATGAACTGTTTAGTGTCTTGGATGTCTTCCAGTGAACCAAAAAGAGCCATGTCATCAACGTAAACCAGGACAATTGTGAACCATTCCCCCCTATCATGGTGTTTGAGGAAGATGGAGACATCACCTGAGACAAGCTTCTTGTAATGGAAATTACAGAGACTGTGTTGTAAGTGCTCGTGCCATTGACGTCCTGCTTGTTTCAAACCATAGATTGCCTTAAGTAGTCGGCAAACCTTATTCTCTGCTCCACAGACGATGAAGCCTTTTGGTTGGTCCATGTAGATCTCTTCATCCAGGTGGCCATTTAGATATGCCAACTTGATGTCAACCTGATGTACTTCCCAGTCGAAAGTTGCAGCTAATGCAAGTAAGAGTTGCAAGGAGTCAAGGCGTGCCACCGGTGCAAAAGTCTCTTCGTAGTCAATGCCTGCAGTTTGTGTGAACCCTTTGGTGACAAGACATGACCGGTATCAACTGATCTCTCCTTGTGTATCTCATTTAGTGAGGTATACCCACCGGTTCTTGATGGTTTTACGTCCTGGTGGTAAGTCCACTAGCTCCCATGTGCCATTATCAGAAAGGCATGCCATTTCTTCCTCCATAGCTCTCTGCCACAAGAGGGCCTCAGGGGTCTGCATTGCGTATTCATACGTGATTGGATCCCTGCTGGTGTGACCCTTGCTGCAGCCAGGAAGGCATCTGCCATGTTTGTCCAGGTATCTGGAACAGAGGGGCACAGGCTTTGCTGTAAAAGCTCCCGATCGGGGTTTGCATTCAGTGGGTCTGTTTTCCAGATGCCTCGGGTTGGATGCATGGACCTTTGCAAACCAACATTCGGTTGGGCATCTAGCATGGCTTCAGGAGGTGAGGGCATGGGCAACGATAGTATGGGCGGTAAACTCGCAGGAGGTGCGATCGCAGATGGTGAGACCATGGATGGTAGACTTGCGGGGAGCGAATCAATGGGTAGCAGGCTCACATGTGGTGTAACTATGAGTGGCGTACTCACATGTGGTGTAGCCGCGAGTGGTGGACTTGCGTGCAGTGGGGCTGCGGGCAGCAAAAAGGCAGGTGAAGGAACGGCTGGTAAAGGAATGGCCAGTAGTGTAGTGGCTGGTGGCGGAACAGCTGATGGGGCTATAGCTGGTGAAATGGCAGATGAACGAGTGTTTGGTGGTGTAGCATGTGGTGAAAAGAAATCATCTTCATTGTCACTTTCTGGTGGGGCAATGATATCATTTTCTGTTATTCTTGTTCTGCTCTGTTGGGGGCTCCTAACACGTAGGGGAAACTGAGTTTCTTCAAAAGTTACGTTGGTGGATATTGTGAACCTGTGTGCCTTTGGGTCCCACAGTCTGTATGCCTTGCTAGATGTATCATACCCTGTGAAGATTAATTTTTCTGAAGTTGCATCAAGTTTTGATTGTGTTGATGTGATGTGGCGATAAGCCAAGCATCCGAAGACACGAAGATATGAGAGGTTTGGTTCCTTGCCAAAAAGGCATTTGTGCGGTGAAGCGTAGCTATTTATATGTGAGGGCGCATGGTTTCGGACATGGATGGTGGTTGCAACTGTGCATTCCTAAAATCTATTTGTCATACCAGCGGATTGTAACATCGCTCGAGCAGATCCAGCAATGGTGCAGTTTGCCCTCTCAGCAACACCATTTTGCTGAGGTGTGTGAGGGGCTGTTAGTTGGTGTTTCATGCCTTTCTCTTGGATGAATTTTGTGAAATCTGTTGATAAGAATTCCCCCCCATAGTCAGATCATACTGCCTTTGGAGTTACACAAAATTGTGTTGAGATGTATGTGATGAAGACCCTGAATCTCTCAAAGGCTTCAGCTTTGGTCTTGAGAAAGAAAATCCACTTGAAATGTGTGTAATCATCAACAATTACATAGTGGTAGTAGTTCCCCTGTATGGACTGGGGTCTGCATGGGTCTGGCAAGGTCCATGTGAATTAAGTCAAAAGGGTTCATCTGGGGTGTGTGTGATGTCTGGAATGATTGCCGTGTTGACTTCCCAAGCAAGCAGCTCTCACATGTCGAGAGGGTGCGTTCACTTGTAGGGTTGGTACAATTGCTGATATTTTGGAGCGCGGACCATGATAGGTGCCCAAGCCTCGCATGGAGGATTTCTATTGGGACAGCAGTTTGTGTGGATGCAACAGATGGGGCTGAGGCATTGAGTGTTAGCCAATATTGTTGGCCAAGTGCTCATCCTTCAGCACATGTCATGCCTCTATGACTGAGGATGGCCCGGTCACCTGTAAAGGAAGTAGATATTCCACTCTCCCTAGCTTTTTGTATAGAAATGAAGCAGCCTCCAAGCTTTGGGGCATGTAAGACATCTCTGAGCATGACCTTTTTGGTTTGTCCGCTGACCTGTGTAGTAGCTGATACTGTGCCTATGCCAATGTAAGATATGTGTGTTGTGCGGTCGGCCAGGTATATATTTCACAGCGTAGGTAGGAGATTGTACTCAGAGAAATCTGAGACGTCATAGGTGATGTGGTCAGAGCAGCCTGAATCTAATAGCCACTTAGTTTCACGTGCAATATAGAAGATAATGGTGTCATTGGCAGCAGTAATGAAGTTTACATTTACACTGCTGGGTGCAATAGATGGCACCTCCTCTATGACTGCATTCACGGTCGGTGTAGCGGCCTTTGTGTCCAGCTCCTTGCCCTTCTCGTTTGCCTCAACCACTCTTTTCCACTCACTCTGTGCTTCTTCCTTCGAAAGGCCGCATTTTTTGCAGCGGCAATCCTTCTCCCAATGCCCGGGTGCACCACAGAAGTTGCATGTGCTCTTTGCAGGTTTCTTGCTGGCGCTGGATCTGATGGCACTAGCATTTGCATTGGTGCCTTGTTGCAATTCCTCAGATAGGATGTGAGATCGGATGTCGGTTGATGTCAGGTTTAGATAGTCACTGACATTGGCAAGTATGGTTTGCTGGCGACTTCATAGGTAGAAGGGAGTGCACGTAGGATGAGCATCGCATGTAGGCTATCGGCGATTGGCATGTTGGCAGATTCAATGCATGATCTGAGTTCAGACATTTCATCAATCTGTTGGATGAGAGGGAGTTCGGGAAGGAATGAGGTGCCAAAATATTTAGTTATATCGACCCAGAGGTTAAGGCCAGTACAGGTGCCATACGTGTCTTGTAGGCATTTCCAATTTTGTGCGAGTGTCTCGTTCTCTTTTAGGGATGAACGGATGGTTGGCTTGATGGCAAGCTGGATTAGGCCAAGGCCCTCATCATTGCGTCTCTCCCAGTCATCGATGGCCTTGATTTCAGCTTCGGTAGGGGCAGAGGGTACGGCTGCTGTAGGGCAAGCTTCCTTGCCTTCAGCAATCCAGAGGATGTGGGTGTTGGGTGCAACTTTGCATCTCACCCCTGAGAGACCAATCTCAATATATTGTAATATTATATCGATTTCAGTATCATTCTGTGCGCCTTTGAATTCTTAATTTTTCTCACTTTTATTTGTATTTTTACCCTCATTATTGAGGGAGTTATTCATGTTTTACTATGTACGCTACTTACGGGTGCTTGTCCACGCACGACGCGACTAGCGTGGCCAGCTCCCTGGATTTGGAACCGGCAGCCTGGCTCAAACCTTCGATAGGGTCAAGGGCCGGTTACAGGGTATATGCAGGTGAAACACGACCCGTGCAAGCCTCCCTCCTCAGTTATTGACTACACTGAGGAGGTGAGTTGTATAATATACTGTACAAGCCTTTAAGGCTGATTTTCCCTTTATTCTTTTTGTAAGATAAAATAAATAGGTATATTTTCCGAATATACACTCAGTTATTGACTACACTGAGGAGATAAAATAAATAGACTGTCTACAAATTCTTCAAACCTACTGTAATTTGCTCATAATCTCATCAGTGGGATAGGCGGAAAGTGCTCCTGATGGAGTATGACCAATCATCCCAGTTGGTTCCATCGAACTTATCGATGGAAGCAAGGAATTTTGATGCACTGGAGGCCATGAAAGGACTAGAATTGTGTGTATGAGTGTGCAGAAAAAACTTGTGAGCCGGCGAATAAGATGAGTATGCGTTCAAGTGGGAACCTATTGTAGCAACTATATGGCGTAAGTCTTTAGTGTGAAAGCTGAAGTATATTGAATCTACTATACCTATATGGCGTAAGTCTTTAGTGTGAAAGCTAGAGAGCTGTAGCCGTACAGAGTGCCCTTATACATAGCATGTAAGATATGGAGAATAAACTATCTACCGTGTGACAACATCGTCACTGTCCCTGCGGTTGTTTTGGGCGACGAGGGATATGCTCTTACTATGTTACAACACATGTACATATAGTTCTATGCAATTGATCTGTGGTCTCAGAATAATTTTTTTGTCAATGTTGCCAGATCCTTATGCAAAATGGTGGAATGTGACATTTGAGTCATGTGACTATAGTGGAAACTCTTCTACCTTAGAATTTACCTTCGTCGAATTATACCCATCATCCATGTGTCGAACTGCGTGTTTCAGGGGAAATTCAACGCTCTCTTTCCAGCTCACCATCGTCCATACCTCACAATACAAGCAAAAGGACAGCATTGCCGAGATATAGATCATGCGCTGGATCGCGAAGGCTATAACTGCGTGCGTGCCTCCATCTGCTCACATACCACCCACCTCTCCCCACATACAATAAACTCTTTAGTATGCGCCGAAAATACTCCCTCATTCTTTTCCTCCTCCTTTCTTTGCATCCCTGTGCCTTAGTTCTTGCACCATCTTTCTCATGCACGCAGGGCATCAAGTTTATCGACCAGGGACATGTGAGTGTCAGTCGGGATACAATTAATGATATTGCTTAGCGTCACACTCTGTGGACACTCAGAACCCTCCGGGGTCTTTTTTTTTTCGCTAAATCGCTCCTCAAGACTGTGTTTGATGCAGTATAATATCAAGGTATGCTATTGTTTAGATCACACCAAGTATGCTGAAATTCTTCACAGTTGGATGATATTGATGTGCTATAATTTAATGGAATAACATCCAGGGCTCCTCCTTGTTGTGACGAAATATTATTGAGTGGCATTGTACACATTTCCTACACTAAAACTGTAATATCTCCCCCAATCACTCCCATATCAATGTGCAACTCTGCACCGAGGTTCTATACATCACAAGGAACCTATACGAATATTTACAGGATTTTAGGAAAATATTTTGTGTAACTCTATGTACCCGGCCCCATACCTAGCTAGCCCCATGGTCCAGAACAACAGGGAATGAATGAAATACAGAAGGGGAAGAAGGGAAACGAATAGGAGGACACACAGGGGATATAGGGGAATGCACTCACATGCAGAGGAACGAGAAATAGTGAAACCGGGGTGCATATATGCAGTCACCGAGGACAGCTGATAGAAAGACAGGAGGGGAGGACATGGGACATGGCTCAGGAAGGAGATATTTGTTGCGCACAAGAAGGGAACAAAGGGAGAAGCACTTATATTCAATTGGCACCACTGACAGGTGTCATATCTCTATGAAGATTCCATCGGGGCAACCCACAATGGGCCGGCCCTGCATATGCTCCACAATTCCCATTAACTACGGATCATAGTTACATCACGGGATACAGTTGTATAAAGCTACTGTAATTACAAGGAATTAACAGAGAAGGAAAAACAATATTTTTATCCCCCATTACTAGCCACTAGGTTATACTTGAAACTCATCACTCGCGCTGAACCGAAGGTTAAGCGCCAAGTGCTCACCTACCCATTTAGGATTAGAACACTTGCTACTCGTCGTACAACAATTCCGGGATACAGTTGGGTTCTCCATATTATATACTATTATATTACACCACTACAAATTACATTTCACTTGTGGGAGAACTACAATTCGCTCAACCGGCGTTTTGGCGCCCAGACCGGTTCCCCGGAACAGCACCTAGGTGGAAGTGAAACCCGGGACTTAGCCTAGGGTAGAATACCAATAGCACAATATATTCCCTATCGATAAATACAATAAAAATCATAGTAAAATCCAGGAAATCATTATCCTAGTTGTAGTGTCGACTCTCCGATATTCTAGCGCGGGAAACCCCAGAAAAACCTAGTTTACCACTCCAAACAACACTCCTTCGTTCAGCTCTCCAAGCAACCTATTGAATGTGCGGCGAAAAAAATCGTCATTCTTACCATGCAGTTCACCTGTCCGGACCGATACAATGTACGGCCACTTATTGGACCGCCTATTAATCACCTGCCATCCTGTTAGAAAATATGTGGGTTTACCACCCACAGATTAAGAAGAAACTTTCAATGACGACCCTGGTTCAAAAACATGTGAACACGAGGCAACCCTGTTGTTAAATAGCGTGATCGTGGAAGAATATCGATACATTTGACCCTCTACTCGAACCACTGACAACCATTGTACAAAATTCGAGATGAAACTAGTGTTCAGAGGGTGGTCACGCCTATAATTTGGTCAGGTGTTCAGAACCTCAATATTAGCAATGCAAGCTGCTTCGCTCTCTTGATGCAGCCGATGCCTTGCACCGACTCGCCGAGGTGCGTCCATTGTAATGGAAGAGTCACGGAGTGTTTCTGCCAGTGCAGTCCTCACATGTATGATATGAGTTTGCCATCTCAGTTCGCTTGCCTACAACAGGTGTTTGTATGAACGAATAACACCCGACGTCTTCATATAAAATTAGCTGCACTGCTAGTTCATTGTTCCCGGTCCTCGGAATATCACTTCTTCATCCGATTACTAACTCCATAGATATCCTTCTTGTCACGTAACACTACAATGATGAGGCTTCTCTAGATGTATAGTTTCAAGTTAATTTCAACTTGCTGTGACCGACGTCTCCGAACGCCAAACGCGTAATCAATCCGGTCCTGTTCCTGTCTTCCCTCTTTCAGTCATTCGAAACTTACAGACTCCGACTCTGGCTGAATTGGACGCCTTCATTTCGACTATTTTGTGTGTCATACAAGCTGGGAACAGGGCCCGAGTGAACGGTGCCGGCCTCCTTCAAAAACCCACTGGGTTCTGTCGCCAAGTGACCTACAAGTTTCCTTCTTCCACCACCCCACATTATCTGAAGATGCCCAAGTCCCAACAGCGACAGTCAAAACCAAAGAAATTCAACCCACACTCTAATACCGTGAGTAGTCCTCCCATTTCCACAGAGTACCAATCACTCATTCCCGTCTGCAAAGGCGAATATCTTCACCGGTGAGCAAGACTCTTTTGCGGTCCTCCCATATCCCATTGCCTCCACCGAGCCACAGGTGAGTGCTAGTCTCGCCATAGCTTTGCATGGGGTATACTGTCGTCGTCGTGCTGATCAAATACTTATAGATCGAAGTGCAATCTTCGAATGCGAAGGCTTCGGACGAGGGAAGGAATAGCTTTCCCCACCACGTCTGGGACGCATCTACGCCTGAAAAGTCAGATGAACGTAACTTCGCGAGCGAGGAAACCTACCGTGACAAAGGCAAGGGTGTTGACCCTCGGGAGAGAGGTGGGCATGAGAGCGACGACGTACGTGTTCGCTTCTATGTTTCTCGGTATATAACGGAACCTTACCTCTCACATTCTTAGGCTAGTCCTACCAGGTTCCGTTCCAAGGGCCAGGCAGCAGACCCTCAGGAGAACGGTCAGGGTGACAATGTTTGTATTTTCTTTTCACAGTCTCTCGAAAAACTATACAATATTGTCCAGGAATCGCCATATCCTGACCGCAGTGAGTCTCATGCGAAGACGTTAAAGGTTGTAAATCAGAGGGACCATGTTCGCGTTTGTACCTATTTTTTTCACTCCCTCACAGAAGCTTATTCTTTCTCGATTGTTCAGGAATCCTCGGCTCCCGACAGCTGCTTGCCCGTCGCAAGCACGTCCAAAGTCCGCCTGCCAGACTTAGAGGCTCTCTCCATCGACTTTGGAATCGTCGGAATGAGTGCACATCCAATTGGCGAGGTATGTGTTGCTTCCTGTTTTCAATCATAACACATAGGATGCAAATTCTTATTGGGTTATATAGATTGCACAGAATACGACTGCTGGATCCGCCAGTTCCCCCGAGCCGGGTGTGGAGGTGCGTTCTGAAGAGAGCAGAAACGTGTCACCTCTACTGCTTCCATCCCCGGTATCATCACCCATCCCAATCCTCCTCCTCATTGCGGAATCGAGTCCCGATTACGAGGCGATGGATGTAGACAAAGAATGCACCTCTTCGTTCTCTCCGCCGACCGACTCGTGGTCCTCTTCGCCCGAGGCTTTTTCTGACCAGACAGAAGACAGCGATGCTATGGACATTGACGTCCATTTGTGGTGGGATGAGATCGAAGATGTCCAGATGATGGACATGACAGAAGATCATGTTGAGTTGCAGCCACTGCCTACATTCGAGGCCCCCTGGCATGCAGTAGTCAACACATTTTGGAGTGCCGCGTGCTATCAATAAGTATGGACAGTTTTTCGATGAAGTACAGGCCCAGCTCTAATGATATCTTATTGGCCAGACCAGACCAAGAGAGTACTGTTGAACATGGCATGTACTCTTCTACCTCGTTTGGTCCAATAACTCGGTTGAAGCACCATTCGAGACATCAGCTTGCTCCTCTGAAAGGAGTTGTATACGATTTGGGGAACCCTAGGGCTTACCTGATTCTGCCCTCCAGCTCCGCCAACCAGCTCTGCCAATCTTACAGGCTAGCTCAGGGCCAGCAAAATAACACATTGAACAATGGCAGACAACGTGAGTGAGTCCCCTTTGATATTGAAAATTGAAACCATTTTCTGAAACTCAACCGCAGGTTTGCTGGAACAAAAAGTCGACTGTGTGAATAAGTCACACTTGTCCTGGAGATTACATCTTCTTGGTTTTCTGCTTTGTCTTCCCCTCGTCCTTGAGTTTGTCTTGAACTTTTGTTTGGAGATTGGTATATCATCTTTGAGATTGTGTCCGGGGCTTTGTGTATCATTGTAATTGAGTTTGGGGCTTTTTGTATAATTGATCTCGTGTTCGCGGCCTTGGTATTGGTTTTTTCTTTTTCTTTTTCTTTTTTTCTTCTTTTTTTTTGTTGACCCTGGTTGTCAAGTTTAATACATCGCTTTGACTATCGGGAACACACCATCCAGTCAATCATATGGGACACTGAGAATGTCATACTCAAGAAGATTCAGCTATGTTTCTATTGACAGGGGCTTGCTATTTCCATGTCCAAGATGCTTTACATCTGATCGCAGACGTTTTAAATCCATGCAATCTACTCTGCTTCTGTTCCATCCCTTCTTCAGAGTATTTTGAGAACAAATTGACTGTGAGAGGGTTTGTGTATCATTGTGGATCTACCCATCTGCTACGATCGAATAAACGTAGAGTGGAACACAAGCCTACAAAATAAGGATAATAAGGCTCTGCAAGTGGCGATTACCGGTTATTATTCCCACAAAAGGCGATGTAAATGGTCCATGGTTATTGCCCGATGTTGTATTCCAAGTTGATTGCCCCCGCTGGTGTAAACTTCTAATATGAGATTCATGAGGGACAATATTCATCCCATACACAAATTCCCACAATAGCCACGCTGCGAAGAACATAACAGAAACATACACTTTAGATGTCTTTCCTTCTGACCTGTTACTCGTAGTTGGTTTAAATGGCTTCTTTTCTCGTAGCTTCACCTCAGCGAAGGTGCCCTGATTTTCTACGGAGTTTAATTTTATTAGCATTGTATTTTATAACATCAACAAATAGAGATGGAGAAGGCTCAGCAGCTTTCACAGCACGTTTCGCATTATGTTGATGCGAGGGCTGTGTATCTGACGAGACGTTACCGCGATCTGTGATCTTGGACGCCACTAAATTCTCCTGAGGGACGATATTCATCCCATACACAATCTCCCACAATAGCCGCGCTACGAAGAACATAACAGAAACATACACTTTAGATGTCTCAGTCTCCATCTGACCTGCTACTCGTAGTTGGTTCAAATGGCTTCTTATCTCGTAGCTTCACCTCAGCGAAAGTGCCCTAATTTTCTACCGAGTTTAATTTTATTAGGATTTTATTTTATAACATCTACCAATGGAGATGGAGAAGGTTCAGCGGCTTTCACAGCACGTTTCGCATTATGTTGATGCGAGGGCGGTGTATCTGACGAGACGTTACCGCGATCTGTGATCTTGGAAGCCACTAAATGCTCGCTGATGGGCCATCATTCGTCGTGGTAATAGAGGAAGCAAATATCAAGTCCAGGGAAAAAGGTCCAATGCAATATATTTAACAAAATAATAGAACAGGACATATGCCTACCAGTTGCCTAGTTACCATCTAGAAGTTGCAAGGAGTGCAACTGTTCTCCATTTGGAGACTATCGTTCGTGCTGCACACCTAATAGGTATATATGGGGAAGACGTTTTAACAAGTCGTCTTGCACGAGAACAGTCTCTCAACTTATTTTGTGCTTATTATATTAACAAGTTTATTGACCACTAAAGCTTTGCAATTGCTTTTTACCTTTTGTATATGACGGGCTTAGATTAGTTATTTAGACTCAGTTTTTCTTATGGCAATTCCACTTGTGACTTACATACATCACATGTTGACTTAGAGACCTCAATTTTGTCTTAATCTCACCTAAGTACAATATTTCTAAGTCCTAATCAAGTCAGCAACTTGCTTTAATGCCAAATTAAGACTGTTAAGTCAAATTAAGTATTTTCAAGTTTTGCTTGGGTTCTGCTGTCACACCATGCGCTTTCCGATGAACAAGTGACCTTGGAATGGCAGTTACGCATGTTATACTGACAACTTCGCAGACAAAAGACGTGTGTCACTGTCAAAGTGTCGAAAAGATACTTGACCCCATATTCATGAAGGATGTATAACCTGGGACCTCGCGTCCCTCAGGTGCGCATGCCTCCACCGTTTCGTGACCCACCAGCCCGACGACTTTCTCACTCTACATATACTGGACAGGATCATGATAATCACTACCTTTGCCACGTCCCTGATGTTTGAGGTAGCTGGCTCAAAAGCATCGCCTTTGGCCCTAAGCGCTTGAAAGACTTCTCTTGCACATGTTGCTGTGTCTTGCACATTTCTACAATTAAGATGATTCACAGGTCTCTTGATATAGACTCGCTTACACAGGGGCTGAATGACGCGCTTATCCAAGCGGCTCCGTCTCGGGAAAGATGGCAATGCACTGTTCACGCTCCACCTTCCTTCGCTTTCTGAAACCTTGACCGCCACAATGTAGTTTCGGATTTTAGTACCTGTAGAAACGGCTGAATCTCGTTGGTGTGTCACAGTATTGACATCAGCAATTCCCATTGCGCAACCGTTGGCAATTTGCACTACCAGCGAGATCATCACTCGTGCCTTTCATGGACCTTAAATGATTCTTTAAGGTCCATGGAATCTGCAAATGAGAATGTCGACATGTGGTGATTTCCCATTACCTAACTGTCGCCCTCTGATCCGACCAATCATCAGATATTCGCACTTATCATAAGTAATCGTCGGTTTGAATGACAAACTTATCCAAAAGATGTCCCTGACGAATGTCCGATGCATCTGTGGCAGGTACTCGGTTTCGTGTGCTAGCGTATCACCCTAAACGAGTCGAGGCGAATAAACTGTCGAGGCTTGATACTTCGACCTCGGATTAACCCCGACAATGGCGGCTGATATAATCTTGTTCCTTGATTTTCGGAATTTCAGTCTGCACTCGAAGCGAGGGAATCCATCTTATCTTAAACATGTCGAGGCGAGTAAGCTGTTGGGGTTGATACTTCGACCTCGGATCAACTCCCACGACATGGCGGGTGATAAAATAGCTTTGTTCCTTGATTTTTCTGATTTTCAGTCTGCAATCGAAGCGAGGAAACTCCACTCTATCTGGAACGTGTCGAGGCCAGTAAGCTGTTGGGCTTGATACTTCGACCTCGGATCAACCCGACGACAAATCACGGTTGATGTTTTAAGGTAAAATAGCCTTGTTCCTTGATTTTTTAAAAAAAATTTAAATATTAGTTTGCGATCAGAGCTTCAGTCTGCAACTGAAGTTTAGGAACTCCATCCTATTCACTGGTGTTCAAAAGCTCAGTCCTTCAAGAAGAGATCTCACGCACTAGGGAGGACCGTCCATATTCGAGAAGGCAGTAGTGTTCCTGTCAGTGATGCGACCCCGGAACCGTTGACATACCAACAACTCGTTGTCTCTAGTATCCTGGCTCGAATGTGTGTTCCTGGTCTGCGATCTGGCTCAACTTGGTTTGAATGCACTGAGGAGGGTCAACTGGGAAGGTGGCAACTAAAGTGGTGACAAGTTGTGTAGGTGTAGCCAATGGTGAGCGAGTATTGCGTATCTTGTTCGGCTTTATTTTCATATTACCTAAGCAACTAATAAAGGCTTGATATTGATCCGCTCGGGAAGCTGAGATGCTTCTGTTCTAATTACTGCCCCGTACCTCAACTGAAACCCCAATGATTGTGCCACGTATATTCAGTTGACTAGTTACCATCTCGAAATTTCCACACAGAACCGGGATAAACTCCGGTTATATTGATCGAATAATGGGCTATATTCATCTGCGAAAATACAGAAATATTCACTTTGGGACTTTTGAATGTGCGACAATACGCCTTTTATGGAGTATGCGGGTGTATCAATCAGTCTCCCATCATCGTCTCACATGCTTTGGCTACATCCTACCACACTGTATGCCTTACCAGAGATACCGTCTTGATAACCTTCCATCCCTGGCGCCTGGCACCTTTGGACTCATATATAAAGCTCGGACACACTGTTCATCTGTGTCTACCTATCAACCTCTCATTTCAACTTATCCTTCCTTTCATTGTTAACACAACACTCATTTAGTAAATGTCATCACAAGAAATTGTCGCGGCCTTTGTTCAGAAACACTCAGACCTGTGAGCAACCTGCACCGTTCAGGGTTATGGAAACTTACGAATACATATAGTTTGGTTAAAGGTTATATCGCCACTGCTACCTTCGGTGTGTTCATAAATGTGTCTGTGTGGGCACCCCCTGATATCTCACTCCTTCAATTAGCACTTATAACTTATGACGCTCTGCTCACATTGCCATGTGAAGTCAAATATATATGGCAGAGACGATTCAAACTGGGAACATTCTTTTACCTGATGGCTCGCCACGTCACCGCCGTTCATCTATTAGGTTTCATCGTACCTATTTATTTTATTGAGGTGAGAGGTTATAGCCCATGAAATGTGTGTGGCTCACATCCAAACCTAGTAAGGAAATTATTTCGCGGAGTGGCTAACAACGCTAATGGAAAGCCAGTACATGCGAAAACTGGCTACGCTTTTTCCAAAGCATGGATATTCTAGTCACTATTGGGTTACAAGGTGACAATGTCACTGATGCCCTGATCATCATTCATCGGTTCATCCATCTAGGGCTTTTGATGACACGAGTATATGCCATTGCTCACCGAAAGAGATTGGTTTTTTCTTTGCTTGGTCCTTTATATGTTGGCAACCTTGTGTGCACCGTGGTATGTACACTGTACTTTCCAGATCTGTTGTGATGGCTTAAAACTGTATGGCAATTTATAGTATTTTGTGATCGTAGCTCGGTGCAGAGCAACCGATGCAGAGCTGATGATTATTTCATTGTAAGTGGTAACTGATTTCCTGGGCAATTCTCACTCATACAACCCTCAGGGGTGGGACTTCTCTCATTAATCTGGGGATTTTATTTATTTATAGTATTCATAGCGGATACCATCAATAATGTATTCTTGATCCTTTTTGACACAGCAGCCGTGGCATTAACATTGTCGGAAACCTTGGAACTCTTAAAAGATATCAGAATGTTTAGAGCAGTTAAGGCAAAGTCATTAACGCAGTTTCTGGTTGAACAAGGTAGCTGCTTTTATTCCCATTGTTGCCACAGCTAATTAAAATCAAGGTCTCCTCCGATACGGGTATTTATTATGGCCAATTTTTTTCACACCGATGTCTAATACAGGGTCAGATTTATCCTCACAATAACATTAACATACACCATCATGTCCCAGGTATTACATGTCCTCATCTTTCGTCGGGTATGCTGACCAGTACAACGACAGGTCTTAAGAGTGAGTCGTTCACAAGCATCATTCCAGAATTCGAGTTAATCCAATTTCAATAGCTTGGCATTTCCAGCTTGTTTATGTTTTTCCAGGACAGGTCAGAGCACTCCAACTGAAATTTTAGGTCATATCATTAACGTGTCATATGTAGCCTAACTGTTATCGCCCTGTGCCGCATGCATTTGGACCTCCTAAAGCAGAACTCACAATCCAACTGCAGCATCCACTCTTTTCCTCTTCCGGTGGTATGCGTTACCCAACGGATTCACGATGGAATTATGGATGAATTCGATGACTGCAGCGTCACTGAAATACATGACACTGGGACCTGTTTGCAAGCCTCAATTGAGCCGCAGGACCATGCCACTTCTAATACAGAACGTATTGACCTTGAAGAATTTCCTTGGGCGGGAGGGTGTTTAGGAGATTTGGTGAATACACCTGCGGTGTCTTAATGTTCTGAGTAAGGTCAAATTTTTCCACCATTTCCATGCTATCTTCTTTTTTACAATAGCACTCTGTTACAGATCTAGATTATAATATAATGATGTTTACAAGGTTTACAAGGGCAATATGCTCAAATTGATTTGTATCATCATTGGGAGTACAACCGTCATCAGGGTATAAATGCTTGTGAACATATTGATACGGCATAAAATCGATGACTTTGCACAAGTTGTTTAGGGGCGGGGAATCCAAATCTCTTGAGATAAAGGGTTAATCTGTCTGTAAGAGGTCTGATTCAGGCAGACTGCAGGAGAGTGGAACCAATTGATATTCAACTGTTTGTCTTTCAAGGATATAAACTCTTCTAGTCACATGAAGAGGATAGAGCCAAGGAAAAGAGATCGGATCGAGGGTATGATGCTGCGATCGAGATCAAGAGATTGAGGTTGTCCCCTCACAGGTGAGACATAGGAAAGGAGTAACTAATTCCCAAGGTATTAAATGAACTGAGGTCATCGACCGAAGGAGTCGATGGATCGAGGTCGTACTTTAACACAAAGCCTGGATTTCGGGGTATTGTTTGTACAGAGTACTCAGTCTTTTACGGGCATATACTGATATTGCTGTCTCAAGAAAGAGGCTTTCACGGGGTGTATTAAGATGAGGACAAAGGAGGTTTAGCGCAGGATGGTTTGTGATGGTTTGTAGTAGGCGTGAGATTAAAACTCAATTCCCTACACATTGACATCCACTGCCTTGTTCATCAACCGAACGTTTCAGTGATCTTGGAACTCCGTCGCCTGGAATGCGGTGCCATAACATCCTCAATCGAACGGTGGTCTCATGACTATTGAATGCCGCCACCTGCAGCGCGGTGCCATACCTTTCTCCCTGCACGTTCACATCCGCTCCGGTTGTTAAAAGCAAGTGAAATATGTCCTCAGGGCCGCCGCATGCAGGTGGGTGGTATGCTCTGTTCAGTGCACGATGGGATTGATTGACTTGTCAATCAATAGACGAACGATGGTCTCGTGACCTTCTGACGTTGCCGCCTGCAGCGCGGTGCCATACTCTCCTCCCTGCACGTTGACATCCGCTCCGTTTGTTAGAAGCAAGCGAACTATTTTCTCATGGCCGCCAACGGATGCCGCCAGCAGCGCGGTGCCATACAATCCTCCCTGAACGTTGACATCCGATCCGTTTGTTAAAAGCAAGCGAACGGTGTCCTCATGGCCGCAAGCCGACGCCGCCTGCAACGCGGTGCCATACTTTCCTCCCTGCACGTTGACATCCGCTCCGTTTGTTAGAAGCAAGTGAACTATGTCCGCATGGCCGTCAAACGATGCCGCCTGCAGCGCGGTGCCATAGTA
>QLPG01007987.1:0-22088 GCA_003314385.1 Gomphus sp. MG54 | reverse complement strand
GAGTAATTGCTCGGTCGGCATTGCCGGCGGATGGGTCTCGGTACGTGGACTTGACACTTTGTTTCACTCATTAACTGCTAGCAACTAAACTGTTCCAATGAGACTTAGTGTTAATTACTGTGATGGGGGATAATGATGGATAAATGGACTACCTATTGTGACACAGGGAATTGTAGCTATAGAGCGTGTAGCTAATTTTCTATGTGATTATATGCCCTTATGCAGATGATGCACAGCGGGTCGATCGTGTGTAAGCGCTGGTCCGAGGAGCTGGCGGCGATGTGACTGTAGGTCGTGTAGGTCGATTGTGGGTGATCCACAATAGTGTAATATGTTAATACAGGTGTGAGCGTGATAGATAGCACCTATATAGTTATCCCCGCTGGGTCCGCAGCCTTGAATGACGAGGAGTAGTGATTTGACCCAATGCAGCTTGACGTCATGTGAGTGCATCGAGTAGATATCAAATATAAGTGTGGGGGGTTTTCGGTATGAGAGACTAGTAATATTCATTGTAGTTACTTTCTCTTTATACAAGTGAATCCTGTAACTAAAATGTAATCCGTAATTAATGGATTTTGTGGAGCATATGCAGGGTCGGCCCACTATAGGCTGCCCCGATGGAATCTTCATAGAGATATGACACCTGTCAGTGGTGCCATTTGAATAGAATGACTTCTCCCTTTGTTCCCTTCCTGTCTGCAACATTTATCCCCTCTCTGGGCTGTGTCTCGTGTCTCATTCCCCTGTTTCTCAGTCATCTGTCCTCGGTGACTGCATATATGCGTCCCGGTTCCCTCAGTTCTCGTCCCTTTACATGTGAGTCTCTTCCCCTATGTTCCTTCTATCCCCTCCTATCTGTCTCCCCTTTGTCTCCTTCTGTATTCCATATATTTCGGCTCCTCTGGCCCCTATGTCTCCTGGTCATCCAGGCGCTTAGCATCTAAGTCGCTGCTGGTTTGAGTCTCTCGCACGGTAACTACTAGTAAGTCCGTGTTCTGTACTACTTTCCACTGCATGCTCACTAATACATCTTCGGTACACTAATTTACACTATTCTTTCCATGTTATACAAAATATGTGTGTGCTCAAACTGTGTTTTGGTTCTTTTCTTATCCCTCACTCCCTTCTCTCCATTCCTTCCACCGTTCGTCACAACACTTAGGATGTGAAAGACCCATATCTTGGGAAGTTTCACATTGATTTTCTAGATCTCTTTCTCAAAAGATAGCTGAGATCCTAGAGCATATACTATTATATTTCAATGAACTTAAAAATGAAATAAAATTCCTACTAGATACACAATCCATATCTACCAAACATGTGAACAGTTTGTTGCTTACTGCATAGCATAGGGATAATACAAAGATATATAAGTCTATCAATCTCATTTTGTCATCAGGATACATGATCATAATGATGATGGTATCTTTGATAACTGTATAGAAATCATAGATCCAATAGGAAGAAGGCTCTAACAGGTGATTTCAAGACTACTATGAAACAACCCAAGTATCAGATTAGTGTATTATTCTCAAATAAACAATATAATTATATGGATGGTATAATTACTATTAGAATATATTGGAAATGGTTTAAATATAAATACATAAATATTAATACTTATAAATGCATTGAATAATTAGGGAATAGCATGGGTTAGGCCAACCTGTACCGGTCACCAGGTCAGGTGCCCTTGGGTTTGGGTATGGGTCAAGCTGAGAGCACCTCCAACCTGGAGTATCATCTATGTATGCGTGCACATGCACGCATACAACCCGCACTTTCTCCTGTCATTAGTGTGCACATATGACACACACGCGCACATGTACAACATGAACATGCCACACACAGATGCATATGACATGCATGTGCATCAGGAACATGTCTGACATGCACGCATACATTGTGTTCATGTTGGCATGTGCATGTACAGCAGGTTTGTATTGACAGGTACGCATAAAGCACATTCATATTGATGCATATGCTTACAGCACGTTCATGTTAGTGTGAATGCGATGTATGATGTGTACGCTTACACTGTGTTCGTGTCGGTGCAAATGCAATGTATGATGTGTACACTTACAGCACATTCATGTTGATGTGAACATGATGTATGACACAAACATGCCACACGCATGTGGGTGTGGCATGCACCCGACACCCATTGACCCATGGGAAAAAACTCATAAGTTGACGGGTTCAGGCTCCCCATGGGTTGGGTGCAGGTCACCCACATTTGACCTGTGGATGACCCGTGCCATTCCCTATGAGTAATGCTAGCTATAAGAAAATAGGCCTTATATAACCTTATAAGCAAGTCAATGAATCTAAGATACTAGATGTATTATCAGAATGATATTATAATAATTTCAAAAATTTGATGAAATTAATAAAATAATAATCATGTCTATATGCTTCAATACATTAGCTGAATGGCCTGTTGAAGAATATACAATAATAAAATAGTATAACAAAAGATTAAGGAATAGGAAGAATGACCTATTTAGTATTGGTAAATGTCTCACCACAACACTTAAACTCATTGCTAACATCAGATGTAACGTGACAGATTTTTCATTGAGGTGTGAAAATTGAACATATGTCATATTGATACTAGCAATATATGATGATCCAAAGAAACCATCTAATGAAGAGATTAGACAATATACTAAATAGCTTCCTACCTGTACTTGAGAGAATAAAAAGAGATTTAGGAATTAAAGGAAATCATAAATCCATTTTTATACCATTTAAAATTCCCTCTCAGGAGGTTATTCATGAAGTTGATAAACTGTAATATATATAACTATGTAGCATATATTATAAAAGTACTCTTTCTCATATATAAAAATATTGTAATATTAACTTCATAGGACAATACTAATACCTCTATAACATTTGTATAAAGGAAACCACTGTAGCACCTGTGTGTCAAGTACCGTACTAAGACACGTCTATTCGGCATTGCTGACCAAGCAATCATCCCATATCCACGACCAAGTACCCACGTTGCATGCATGACACTTGGTACACCGGATTCGGCTTGGCATGTCCACCATCCACACTCCCTGTCCCCACCCCTTGGCCCCTTTCACCTCAGGACTTCCTGTCCTTGTACTATCCTCGGTTACGGGCCTTGTACTATCCTCGGTTATGGGCTTTGTACTATCCTCGGTTACGGGCCTTGTCTTATAGTCTGGCACCTCCTATTGTCCTATCTTTGGGCACATTCTATTATCCTGTCTTTTATTGTTCTACCCCCACATTGCATTCCTTATTCTAATTTTATTTGTTGTGGACAATAACCACATGCTCTGCATACCTTATTGTTCCACATTCCTTATTCTACATGTCGCTTCTTAACCTATATAAGTAGGACATGCATGTACATACTTTCTCATTCTGGGTATCAACTAGGCTTAGGCCCTCCTACCTTCTTCTCTTCTGTTAAGTTCTTGACTCGGGCCGGCATCCTCAGCATCCCCCCGAGTATCTGTCTGTTGCAAATCCAGTGGCATGCACGGCAAGTAGGGTGCAATGCACAAGTATGTTGAAGCCAATGCCACTACTCTTGGCCTGCAGGACTTGGCCATAGTCCACCCGACCTTTCACCAACACCCCTCGGCAGTATCAAGGTCCGTCAGTACCCGACGCTTGACACTGTGGAATATTACACAGTGCTAGCAAGGGGGAAATATAAGAGGAAAACTTAGGAACCTTTACTAGTGAGTCCACAACCTACATATCCTCTGCCTAGATCCTGCTTCATCAGCATACCTTATCCCTTGATTTGTTGGAAATAAGATATGTAAGCATTGAACATAGTAAGGTATGGAGGTCCTGGTCATGTTCAACTGGGACTGTATATATGTTGAATGACTAGAAAGCAGCCCCTCAGTGAACCACCCATTCACTGAGATGCATATTCCTTTTGTACACCTAGATATACAGGCACTCATTGTATTACAGCCTCCCTGTGTTTAGGTATAGTAACAATAGATACTACAAGTGAACAGCCCGTTCACTGAGCCTTCCTGTATTTAGCTACTGCACATAACTGGTACAGGTTATGGGCCCTGCAGAGCCCACTATGTCAACCCCCACCTCTAAGTCATTTGTCATCCTGAAGCTGGCCAGGGATGGCATGAACTGGGTCACCTGAAAAAGTCAAATGTTAGCCACCCTGTCTGTACTTGTGGTGCCAAACATCACCTGGAGGGGACGGCCAGAATCCCCCCTCAGATCCCCACCTATCCCAGGGGCAATAGGCTAATGGTGAAGGAGGAAGAGGACCTGGACAATTTGGAAAAACACTGGGATTATTACGATCAGCGGGAGGCCACAATCATGGCACAAATATTTACCATGGTCCCCAACAGCCTCCTTATTGAAATCTGCAACCTCCCTACAGCCAAGGACATATGGGATGCCATGTGCTCAAAACATGACACCAGAGCACTCACCGTTAAGGTCGATATGCGGTGCTGGATGTATGAGATGAAATGCAAGGATGAGTCAAATGTCCATATGCACCTGGAGGCAATTATGAGGATGCAAGAGTAACTCGCTAGGATGAATGCTGGACTCACCAATGATGACCAAGTTACTGTCATCCTTGGGTCACTCCCTAAATCTTACCACTCACTGATTAATGTGATTACAATATCAGCAGCACACATGAAGGTGAAGTTGGAGCTGGATCAGGTGGTCAGTACATTGAGCGATGAGTTTGAATGACCCACCATTGAGGAGCACCAACTGAAAGCAAGTGAGAATGCTCTCACTTCAGCAAAAGGGCTTGGAAAGTCCCAAGCATGCAAGGGCACCTCCAATACCACAAAGACTGACATTGAGTGTTAGAATTGTGGGAAAAAGGGACATAAGAGAGTGGACTGCTGCTCTAAAGCTAAAAATAAAAATAAAAAGGATGAAGACACGAAGGGAGGCAGTTCAGCAAATGTTGTAGCAGAAGGCAAGGATTTTGCCTTCACAATGATGCTTTCTGGGACCATGCTCATGCTGGGAACAAGTGCATTGACAGGATGGGAAGTTGATGTCTATGACTCAGGTGCATCAGGGCATATGTCACCAGACAGGAACTGGTTCATTACCTTCAAGGAGATCGCACCACATGCAATCAATGCTGCTAATAAAACCATGTTTAAAGCTGTTGGGATAGGCAGCATGAAGATTGCAATCCCAAACAGAAAAACCCTAATGCACATTACATTCAAAGACATGTTGTATTGCCCCAATCTTGCATTCACGCTGATTTTATTGATGCACTATGATGCCACAGGGTACTCAGTCTTATTAAAGGATCAAAAGTGTCAGATCCAGGATAAGTGAGGGATGCTACTTGGGCAGGTCCTGCTCTCAAATGAACTGTACAAATTTGAACATCAATCCACAGCAGTGGTGACAAGTATGGCCTGAAAAGCTCTCACTATAGACGAGCTGCACTACTGGAGAGGACACATATCCCTGCAAGTTGCCTGGAAAATTGTTCAAGACAGTGTCATAATGGGACTTGAGCTGGATATAACCAGCCAGCCAGGTTTTTCCACAGCCTGTGTACAAACAAAACCTACAAGGAAGCCGGTCCCACAAATTCAAGAGGGACCGTGGGCCGTGAAAATTGGTGAAAAGGTCTATTTAAACATGTAGGGGCCTGCAAACCCTCAAAGCTACAATGGCAAAGATTATTTTGTCACTTTCACCAATGATCACTGCAGATGGACATACTTGGTACCCATTGTGAAGAAAAGCAAGACCCTCCACTGCTATAGACAGTACAAGGCATGGGTGGAGACCTAACACAACATGGAGGTAAAGCACATACAAACAGATTGCGGTGGTGAATATCTCTCTGAAGAATTCAATGCTCACCTAAAGTCCA
The DNA here is from genome assembly GCA_003314385.1 of Gomphus sp. MG54. Taxonomy (NCBI): domain Eukaryota; kingdom Fungi; phylum Basidiomycota; class Agaricomycetes; order Gomphales; family Gomphaceae; genus Gomphus; species Gomphus sp. MG54. The sequence continues at coordinate 16,186 of QLPG01007987.1, read as the reverse complement.
AGGGAACGGTCAGAAACCTGACCGTATATGACACACCTGAAGAGAATGGGGTATCAGAGAGACTCAATCGCATGCTACTTGAACATGCATGCATGATGCACCTAGCAGTTAGTCTGCCGAAATTCCTCTGGATGGAGTCAGTGTAACATGCTATCTGGTTGAAGAACCGGACATCCACATGTGCACTGGATGGAAAAACACCATATGAAGTTATGCACCATGTCAAGCCGGATCTTACAGACTTAGCTGAGTGGGGCACAAGGGTGTTTGTGCTGAAAGAAAACACAGGGAAGTTGGACTCCAAGGCAGATGAGGGGAGATGGATAGGGTACAGCAATGAGAGTAAGGGACATAGGGTTTACTGGCCCAGAAAACATCATGTCACTGTTGAATGCAACATGACATTCGACGCTCCAGTCTTGGTCACACCCGCTGATGCACTAACTGAGGGGGGGTCCATCACCCACAGCAGTAAAGGCATTGGTGGTGCCTCTCACGGCCAAGGACCACCACTACTACTACCAGACCCACCCACAGGTCACACGCAGATTGACCCACTTGAAGGATTCGAGGACGTGGATGCAGATCCACTTGGCAGGGGTCACTGCATATGGAAACCATCCATGTATGTGTGTGGGATTGCTGACGGCACAGGCAGCAGCACCAGTCATTTGAATGCCCCCATATATCCTAAGGGGCTGCCTGCCCCCACCAGGAGCATGGCCTTAGCAGTCCTGGAGGAGGTAGAGGAGGTCAGTGTGGAGGATGAACGAGTGATGCACTGCTCGCTAGAACATGTGATGGCAGCAGCTACCCAGAGTTGTGGGAGTTTACCCTGTTAGCCTGGATAACACATGTTTACGTGAAGACTGGCCAGTGTGGGATGTATACATCAAGTGGGAGCTGGACCAGCATGCAATGCTACATACGTGGGATCTTTTTGAACCCTCCAGATGGCACCAACATTGTTGGCAGCAGGCTCATTTTTCACTACAAGCACGCCACAAATGGTGATGTTGTAGCCCCTAAGACCAGGCTCATCATGCAAGGTTTTTCCCAAACAGAAGGGATAGACTGCAATGAAACATTCTCTCTCACTGCCAAACTGTCCGCCATCTATATCATCACCACCATAGCAGTTAGGAATGACTGGGAGCTTGAACAGACTGATATTGATGGTGCAGGCCATAACACCCCAATTACAGAGATGGTTTACATGCTCTAGGCCAAAGGCTATGAAGTCCCTGGACAGGAACATCACATTTGCCGTATCCACTGCGCAATCTATGGCCTTAAACAGTCAGGAAGGGAATGGTACAATATAACAATATGCTCTGTGGAATTATGTACAGGTTTATGTTTACGTGTTGAAAATTTGAGCACGCTGTATTCCACAGGTATGCTGGTAGGGATGCTCTCATCGTTGCCATAGACATCAACAATCTCACCATGGCTGGTCACTCAAAAATCATGATCTGTACATTCAAGGATGAACTGCATACTATCCTCAAAATCAAGGATCTTGGGGATCTAAGCTGGCTATTAGGAATAGAGGTAAAGCAGGACCGTGAGATGCACACAATCTCATTCTCATAATGCATGTATATCAAGAAAGCACTTGAGAGGTTCAATTTACAGGTGCTAACCTGCTCAGCACACCACTTGACCCCTACCACAAACTGTCACTGTCCCAATCCCCTTCCACCCCTCATCAGTTTGACGAAATGCAAAACATGCCCCACAGGGAGGCCATCAGATCCCTCATGTATGCAGTGCTAGGCACATGCCCAGACATCTCTTTCGCCATTTCTTTCCTGGCACAGTTCATGCAAAACTTGGGGAGAGTGCACTGAGAAGCAGTCAAAAGGGTTTTTTGCTACCTTAAGGGGATGAAGAATACTTGCCTTGTCATTGGAGGAACATGGAAGTGACTAGAAGCATTCTTGGATGCGGACTGGGCCTCACAGGAGCATAGGCACTTGGTGTCTGGGGATGTGTTCAACAACTGCTCTGGTCTTGGATAAGGGGCTGTAATTCATCAGTTTGCCTGAGAGCTCTACTGACTCTTGAGAATAAGAGTTGCAGCCACTACCAACTACCACCTACTGTCAAGCTTTGGAAGTGCCAAAGATGCTGGTGGGGAGTAGCCAAGTCCTGCAGGCCAGAAGTAGTGGCTTTGGCTTCAACGTACTCACACATTGTTCCCTACTTGCCATGTGTGCCACAAATGTGGAACAGAAAGGATCCTTAGAGAGTGCCGAAGGTGCCTGTCCAAGTAGAGGACTTTACAGGAGAAGGGGAAGGTAAGGGGCCTAAGCCTAGTTGATACCCAGAATGAGGAAGTATGTACATGCATGTCCTACTGATATAGGTTAAGAAGTGACATGTGAAATAAGGAATGTGGGACAATAAGGTATGCAGAGCATGTGGGAGTATTGTCCACAATAAGTAAAAATAGAATGGAGGAATATAAACAGGGATAGAACAATGAAATACAATAGGGAGTGCCTGGCTATAAAACAATGGGTTATGACCGAGGATAAAACAATGGTCAGATGTCCCGAGGTAAGATGGGTCAAGGAGTAAGGAGCGGATGGGGTAGGATTACTGGATGGTGAATGAGGCAGAGTGGATGAGGGGTAGGGAGGGGGAATGTAGATGGTGGATGTGCTGAGCTGAGACTGGCATACCAAGTGACTTGCATGTGGCTTAGACACATGTGCATGGGCATAGTCTAACTGCTCAGTTCTCACTGCTGAATTACTGGACACCCAGTATGTGTACTTGACACCTACAAGGAGATGGACCAACTAAGCATGTCAACCAGGATTTCAAGCAATACCTCTGAGTGTTTGTCAATGAGTACTAAGACGAATGGGATGACCTCTCACCCATGGCAGAGTTCCAGTACAACAACCATGTACACTTGGCCACCCAACAAACCCTATTCATGCTGGACACCGGGGGACACTGGCATATGGGCTTTGAGCCCTATGAACCCAAGTCACTCACTGAGACAGTCAATGAGTGTAGGGACTGAATGGTGTTAGAAAGGCATTATTGAGTCATTTATATATATATTCTCCACCAAAACTCCAATATCTCCTCCAACCATCCCCAGAGCAGGATGCAACTTTACACCAATGTTCTATTCAACATGAACAACACTCACAAATATTCTCGTGAATTTAAGAACAGGTTTTGCACCACATTGTCTATCTGGCCCCATGCCTACCCCAAGGGCCGGCTCACCTCATCTGGACATGTTGGGAAGGAGATATACTGGCATGTGGTTTCTTCATTCAGTTTATCCTTAATTCTATTCTATTCCTATACTTCCCCCTGTGAAGTTTTCCCTATATCGTTTCCACCACATATATGCAGGTGTACCATGTGTATGGCCGCATTAGGCCAGCTTCTAACTTCACTCTGTGAAGTTTTCACTTATAAATAGGATTCCTACTTTATATAAAGTACTAGTGATTTGTAGTAGTATAAACAAGCAATTGTAACTATATCGTTGCCCCCCATCACACTAGCCATTAGGCTACACTCATAAATCTACTCACTCGCACTGAACGAGTCAAGCGCCAAGTGGAGTTTTCTATTTAGGACTAGAGCACCAGCCACTCGTTGTACAGCAAGGCTGGGTCACAGTTAGGTTTCCAATACAAATATATTATATTATATCACTACATACTATATCTAACTTGTGGGAGGACCACAACCATATAAACCGACACTTTGGTGCCCAGACTGGATTCCCGGATCGGCACCTAAGCAGAGAGTAAACCCAGGACTCAACTCCCAGTAGAATTGCCTTGGAGAAATATATTTCCTATAGATAAATACATCTAAAATAGTAGTAAAATCTGGGAGATCATTCCCCTCATTATCCCACCGACTCTCCGATATAATAGTGTGGAAAAACCCCAGGAAACCTTATCTGCCAGACCCAACTACAGATTAAAAGTCTCAGGTTAATCTACAAATGGAGAAGTTGTTAGAGGAAGCCAAGTCAGCACTGGTAAAGGCCAAAGATGGCCTGACTCAGTACTACAACTAGTGATGGACACCAGTGCCTGAGTATCAATTGGGAGACTGAGTCTTTGTGGACACATCAGATATTTGGATGACTCACCATCCTAGAAGCTGAGTCACCAATACCTTGGACTGTTCATTGTCTAAAGGAGAGTGGCTAGGCACTCATATAGACTGCAAATCCGACAGTCCCTGTTGTTGAGATGTACTGAAGTCCCCCCGGATGCGTACATTTGATATGACTGGTATTTGGCCAGATATGACTTGTTTTATGAATTACATCTTCAATGTTTTGATCTGAGTTTGAATTTAACTTACATTATAACACAATTTTCACTTTTGCACTTCAACAGGTTATGGGCCCTGTACTTTATCTATAGACATCTACACAACACCAACTATCATGTTTTGTACCTATCTAGGCTCTCTATCATTAGCCAGCAACTGATCCTTGATCAGAGCCCATTTAGGCATTATAAAAACCACATCAACTTTGCTTTTTTTCCCTATTACAGCTCTCCTTTCCCTTTCCTTCCCCTCACCTTCTCACAGCAGTTGCTCAACAACCTAATCACACATTATTTACCTCCATTCAAGCAAATGATTTTGAAGCTCCACTTCTCAATATTGTTTCACAAAACCAGTTTCCAAACAAGTTAAACCTTTCAATGTTTAGTATTGTTTCAAATTTGCAGTGAGTGTATATTAGTTCTCTAAATGGATTCAAATATATATGTGTGAACCGTGCTAGTGCACGAGCTTGAGACAATATCACAAAATATTTCAAGCTCGCAGTAGATATTTCTACTTTTAAGATGATTCCAAACTGAACCTGAAGGCACTTACTAATTAACATGAAAGACCCCACCATACTCAATTAAAGGATGGCTTACTCGATGTTTGAGGCGCAACAGCCCCAGGAGGTGTATTCGCCAGTTCTCCAAAACACGTGTCGGTACAAGGAAATTCTTGGATGTTAATATTCCTTCCATTGGAAGCTGGGGTATTTCGCAACTGAAACGGGGCTGAGGAGATTTGGGTGTCTATAGCATCAATGACCTTCCGGTCACCGTATTCATACACAGTAGCACTGTGCCTTCTCCGCGTGGCAGCATGGAAGCTATCGGTGTGTTGGTATATCGAATGAGTAGTGCGGTTGGGATTTTTATTCATTTACAGGAAGGGCAAACGAACACGATATATAATAATGGTGGGCACAGTAAGTGCGGTATCAGCCAAATGAGTAAAGTCTTGTGAGCACATGGCTCTGACCTGACTTGTATAGCACGAATGATCGCACCCATGGCAGGATATGGGCACTGGATTTGAATTTGAAAGAAATGGGGTTAAGGCCGGTCATGCTCATTGCTCAGTGAACTTTGTTAATATTATCTTTTCTGTGATTGATGATGTCAATGATATTGTGAGCACCAATCTGAATCTGAATTTGACACTTGTATCAACGTAGTGACGAATTATTACCCCGCATCTTGAAGTGTGTGAGCTGCAATAGATAATAAAATAGGATCGGCCACTTTGTTCTATCATAACTGAATCAATGACTCCGTAGTGACTCATGGAAATTTTTGTGATCGACTGAGGTTTGGGAGGCTCTTTGAGTCAAAATCTTCTGATAATATATTCATCTACAAATATTTGAAACCCATAGTTAATATAGATAAGTACTCTGGATGACCAGCCGCTGTGATTGAGGTTATGTTCCCGGAGCTTGTTCAGGCTATTGTAGCAGGTCAGTCCCGAGACCGGATCGAAAATTTGCAGAGAGGTTCTATACCTTCTGATTATTAAATGTGCTCAAACCTGTGTAGCTGGACCTGAAGGCACTGATGAATCAGCTGGTGGGGCTCAATCACCTGACTGCCGTAATGGAGGTTGAAAAAAATAGCTGACCCGAAGTGTGAGACACAACAGCCTCAGCAGGTTTATTCTCCAGTTCTCCCAAGCTCGTTCCCGAACAAGGACATTCTTCGATGTCAAAATTCCCTGTATGAGAAGCGGGAATATCTTGGAAACCGAGATTAGTGTCTATGGTGCCAATGAGGCTCCGGTCACCGAATTCATCGACGATGGCATTGTGAACTCTTCGCGTGGCTGCATGGAAGCTACCTATGTGTTGGGATATGGAATCCATAGTGCCGTTGGGATGCTGATTCTTCTCCAGGAGATCCAGATGAAAGCCACATATAATAATGGTGGATAGACTACAGGTTGTGTCAGTGAAATGACACAAGTCTTTGGGTCAAACGGCTCTGACCTGTCATGTATATAAGTAAGGATCCCACCGAGTCCAGGCTATTGGCCATAAATTAATCTAAATTTTCAATGAATTTTGGATAACACAAAGTATTTACTCTTAAAGTCTATCATATTCATTGGTTAGTGAACCTCATAAAAATTCATAATGTATTATTACCCTTTCCAAGATGGTGGATGTCAATGTTACTGTGAGAACGAACCTGACTGAGGATTAGATGTCGTTTCTGCCAATTCAGGTGTAGAAACAGATACCCGTATCGTAAGACACCTTGACAACTGTTAGATACCGTTAAGATAGCATGTGGAAATAGGATCACGTACTTTGTTCAATCAACATTTGACTTAATGACTTTGAAGTGAGTTTGCTGAACTCTCTTAACTCCTTTAGGTTTCCCAGTGTACTAACCAATGTCGCTGAAACGACAACGGTGTCGAAAAGAATGAGGAGCACATCATTGATTAATTGCACTAGAAAGCACATAAATAGAAGCATTGGAACCCTGCAAGCTAGATCTCACTTCTGAGAATCAATTATGTGAGTCAACACCTCTTGGAAAATAACCCTCGATGACCTACAATCTGATCTTGAGTAAGTCCGACTCCGAGGGTAAGCAATTGATGAGGCTTGCGAGAAACTGTGACATGTTTTGGGGAGTGTTAAAAATAAGACATGGAGTGATAATTCAGGGACATGCCAAATTCGAACCAATGCTGCCAATCATGACAAGGACGAGCAGTAAAATAATTAATTTGTGTTGAGACATGGCGTATGTCCGCGCCAATAAAATTCCTGGTTTGAGTCGTAAATTGATCAACCATTGACTACTGTGACAATGTCATCACCTTGGATTCCTACAACAGATAGAGAATTAACAACGTCGGAAAAAAGAACCCAGCCATTACATGACCTATTTGATGTCAGATGGTGTAGCAGGGGCATGGATTGCTTACTAGATACAATTGGGGCTGTGAGCTATGATAAATGAAAGGCTAGTCCAATAATTTCTCACCTGCATAGTTGGATAATATATCAAGGGAATTATATAGCTGAGAAACGATGAATAACGAGCGAACAGGTAGAAAAGCTTTCCCAATCTGCGTCTTGTATTCCAGATATGTTTGATTTCAAATTGAAGAGTCAAGAAAGTGTCATAGGTGAGAAGTGCTAATTCATCCTGTGAGACGAGAGGAAAGTGCATAATTACTCCTGGGCTCACTCAGTCCCGCAACCTCGGTATATTGGCCGACCAAACTGTCTGAATCATAAGTGTCGTGATAGACCAACGCCAGAGCTGGCCACGCACAGATCTGATGTCGCTTGGACAAACGCTTGGGAAGACATGCGGATATCGACTGTTGACAACAAATAGGTAGTGTGAATGACAGATTGAAATCGATATCCACAGAACGTAAAACCTTTATAGGAGGTTAGATATCTGGGTATGTTTACCAACGACGTGGATATTTCTGGCGCTTCACCCAATCATGACATGGCAATAGAGTTCGTTTTGCATTCAGTTGATGTGATTGTATGGGCATATGTACCGCGATCTCAGTCGCTGTAACTCACAGACTAATATATAAATCCATGTACCGCGATCTTAAATACACGAGTATAAAGTCACAAATGGATGGCGGATAGAACTACCTCACCTCAGTCGTTGTAACTAACAGGCTGAGGTACTATGGAGGAAAGTAAGCACCTTTTATATTATGGTGAATGTGGAGGGTGGGCTCAAACAATAAGCATGATCATACTTCAACAGATTTCCGAGAATTCCAAAACCTGGACCCTTAAAGCAGTGAGGATCGCTGATGTCGTTACTGAGGACATTGCCCCCAGCACCCTATCCGTTGGGCAACTGAAGGCATCAATGTTAAAAAAAAGGCGCGAAAGTGTGGTATATTGCAGGTAGTACCAGGAATCGAAAAATTTATACAACGTCTAATTACCTCCGGCGTTTACCTGATGTCGGACTCAACACCTTGGCGAATGTTTTCGCGATCAGTGTTCTTCAGGAGTACATGAGTTGAGCCCTAAATTGGCCTCTTCTGTTGAAAGAATGTTGCAACTAGATCAAACAGAGAATATCAAGAGACTGGATTAACTATGTACCTCGATAAAACAGAGAATCTCAGTTCTGGTCAAGAGACTGAGATGCTCGTACACCTATCATGACGAATCTATCCCAAAGGGAAACAAAATAACAATGCGGTGTCGCCCGTCATCCCCCACATCTTCTCGAAGCGGTCCATTACATAAAGTATATTTCGATGATGTCCGAAAAAATGACCGACGCGCTTGTTGGGTGCATATGTGCATCTCACCCCTGAGAGACCAATCTCAAAGTATTCTATTTTTCTATCTATTTAGGTGTCACCTTCTGCGCAATTCTATTCTGAATTTTTAGATAATTATTTTGTATTTTTACCCTCAATATTGAGGGAGCTATTCTGTATTTTGTATAGTACTCACGCACGCTTACACACGCACCACACAACGCGCGTGGCCGGCTCCCTGGGAAGGGACCGGGAGGTTGGCTCCATACGAAAGAGGCTGTATAGCCGGCGCAGAGATATATGCGGGTGAAACAACACCCGTGTATGCCTTCCTCCTCAGTGGTTGACAACACTGAGAAGGTGAGCCATTTGTATGAATAAATATAATTTTACGATTGATTTCTTTTTATTTACTGTGTAGTTATATTCCATAGGTATTTTCTAAATAAATACTTAGTGGTTGACAACACTGAGGAGTTATATTCCATAGATTGCCTTAGAAAATATCCAACATCCTGCACTAGTTGCTCATAATCTTATCAGCGCTTCCTTCAGGACCTGTAAAGAACTATCCGGCAATTGAACGTCAGATCACATCTGCCACATTTGGCTTGATTGAAATCGTCCAAATCATCTGTCCCTCAGGCTTTAGTAAGTTCGCGATCACACTCTCAGAAAATATTTGTGAATCACAGCAAAGCGCGTCGTGATCGGGCCGGTCGATTAGACGTTGAACAAGCTGAGTGATAATATATTGCGTGACACGTCGTCGGTGACATCCGTGTGACAGGTCGGGGATCGGTAACGTGTCGGTAACACGGGTACATAGGTACCATGGATGCACCCCTCTGGGCTGCGTTCTCTTATGACGCTCATTGTTGAAGCCTGTACAGGATTAGCTCAGTCGATGTGGATAAACGACTGAGATTAATATCTACCTTTACAGGATTGGCAATACGGCACATGATATGTAAGTGACAGGAATAAATGAGAACGAAGTAGGTCTCACCTCACTCGATGTGGATAAACGACGGAGCGATGAAAAAATTTCTACGGCCACTCTTATAGGGATGGTGACTGTGGACCGAAGGAATGGAAAAGTTAAATATAGCAGCATAAAGAAAAATAGTAAACGTGGACTAATTCCACTTTCAACACTCATGCCGCCTGGGCTCTCGCTCTTCCTTGTCTGACATGAATGAGTCTTGGACGAGGATGGCAATGAAGGTGGATACCAGATGAAGGTGTTGCAGTAGGGCGACATGTGTGTGGAAATGGGGCCCGTTGAAGTTAGTCCATGGTATTTGAGAGAACATATAAGAAGTTCATACGAAATATTTGAAGAATTATTAATTTATTATTATTTGAATATGACAGCGAGTTCGTAGTTTATACAATTTCTCCAAGTGACCAACCACTCATTTAAAATTATATACACAAAAAAGTGGTGTGAGAAAATCAGTCCCGAGAGCAGCTCAAAAATATCTGGGAAGATTTATAGACCGCGGTAGCAAGCAACTATTTTGGAAATGTTTTTATGTTTATCGAGCTGACCCTGACGGTGCTGATGAATCAGCACGTGGGCGGGCTCAAGCAACCTGCCATAATGGAGAAAGAAAATTAGGCTACCTGAAATTTGAGGCACAACAGCTTCAGTAGGTGTATTCTCCAGTTCCCTCAAACTCGATCCCGCACAAGGATATTCTTCGATGTTAATATTTTCTGTATTTGATGCGGAAAAAGCTTGGGAATCGAGATTAGTGTCTATGGTGTTAACGACGCCCCGGTCACCGAATTCGTCGACGATGGCATTGTGAACTCTTCGCGTGGCTGCATGGAAGCTAACTATGTGTTGGGATATGGAATCCATAGTGCCGTTGGGATGCTGATTCTTCTCCAGGAGATCCAGATGAAAGCCACATATAATAATGGTGGATAGACTACAGGTTGTGTCAGTGAAATGACAGAAGTCTTTGTGTCGAAGGACTCTGACCTCTCCTGTATATAACTGAGGATTCCACCGATCCCAGGCTATTGGTAATAGATTAAATTGAATTGTCGATGAATTTTGTATCGACAAAAAGTAATTACTCTTAAAGTCTATGATAATCATTGGTTAGTGAAACTCATAAAAATTGAAAATGTATTATTTCCCTTTCCAAGATGACTGATGTTAATGTTATTGTGAGCACGAATCTGACTGAGAATTAGACCTCGCTTTTACCAATACAGATATAAACAGATCCCCGTATCGTAACACACCTTCAAAACTATCAGACACCTTGAGGATAGTATATGAAAATAGGACACGTACTTTGTTGCATCAACACTTCAGTTAATGACTTTGAAGTGAGTCTACCGAACTCTCTTCACTCCTTTAGGGTTCCCAATGTACTACACGATGTCGCCGAAACGACAACGGTATCGAACAGAATGAGGAACACATTGTTGACTGTTTGCACTATAAAACACATAAATAGAACATTTCAACGTAGAAAGATAGATCTCACTTCTGAGAATCAATTGTGTCAGCCAACATCTCTCGGAAAATGACCCTGGATGACTTACACTCTGATCTTGCGTAAGTCCGACTGAGAGGGTAAGCAATTGACGAGGCTTGCAAGAAACTAAGAAATTGTTTGGGAAATGTTAAAAATAAAACACAGAGGAAATTTACCGACATACCAATCTCGACCCGATGCTGCCAATCATGAGAAGAACAAGCAGTCCAATAAGCAATTTATGTTTAGCCATGGCGTATGTCCGCGCCAATAAAATCCCTGGTCCAAGTCGTAAATTGATACATCATTAATTGTCATAAAAATGTCATCATCGCCTTGTATTCCTAAAGGAGACAGAAACCCATCATAGGCGGCAAAGCGAACCCAGCCATTACATGGCCTATTTTATGTCAGATGGTGTAGGAGGCACATAAATTTCTTACTAAATACGATTGGGACTGTGAGTTCTAAAAATGGAAAGCTTGTCCAATAATTTCTCACCTGCATAATTGGATAATTTATCAAGGGAACTATAAGGTTGACAAATAATGGATAGCGAGTGATCGTATAAGACCTTTCTCAATCTGGGTGTTTTGTTCGAGATATGTTTGACTTCAAATTGAAGAGTCAACAAAGTGTCATAGGTGAGAAGTGCTAATTAATTCTGTGAGATGAGACGAAGTTCATAATTACTCTTGGGCTCACTCAGTGCCGCAACCTCGGTATATTGGGCAACCAAACTGTCTGAATCGTAAGCGTCGTGACCGCAAAATACCAGAACGGGTTGCGCACATCTCTGATAACCCTTGGAAAAGCCTTTGGGAAGACATCCGGATAATGAATGTTGAGCACAGTCGGTACCGTGAACGATAGGTTGAAATCGATATTCACAGGGCGTGCAAGCTTTATAAGGGGTTACATATCTCGGAATTTTTAGCAACGACGTGGATATCTGTGGAACTGCGGCCAATTATGGCATCGCAATAAATGTTTATTTTCATTGATTTGATTCAATTTCAGGTACAGCGATGATCATTGGTGTCACTACAAGGGACATTGGCCTGGGATTTTCAGACAGGGCAGAACACTATATGTTGAACATCTCATCAACTCAAGTTAGTCTTACAGTCAATAAAAAAGAAGAAGAACGACATACTGATAGGCTTTTAGTCGCTGGCACAGTCTATCTCAAACAGAGATCACCTGGTGGCGACACTTTTTTCTGCCACTTAACTTCCGTGAAGGCATCAAGCCAAATGTTTTCACAGATCAAAAGATGTGATCTATCATGAATCAAATATACGTTCTGTTGAAATTTAGATCGCCCTGATGAGGACCGGTGAATGCCAACAGATGACCAATTTCAAAGCAAGTGTGACTATGTAATGTGCCAAGTCAAATAACGGGCATCTTGACAGATCCTGATGACAGCGTACACAAGATAACGCTGATCCATCATTGAATCTCCGCGAGGTGAGGAAGGACGCTGACAAATCCTCGCAGGGCTATGACCATTATATGATGGAATCATACTCTATGGGCTATATTTTCTAATCGATTTAGCAGGTTAATTAATCGCGAAAGCATTGTATATAATCGTCAAATTCATTTATCGCTTAGGTTGTTGTGCATTCACGCTCAAATTTGTAGAAAAATATGAAACATTCTCAATTGATTAATCCAAAAAGAGAATGTGCAAATGAGGAAACCGCCCGATGGAAGATTTCTCAAATCAGTGAACACTCATATTTGGAATAGCTTTTCTTGATGGTTACACTGACAACAACACATTAAGATTTGTGAGTCTCCCATCTGGAATTCAGCTTCAAGATGGCCGCAATCGGATCACTAACCAGACTCAGAGAGTAATTGATGAGATCTGATATGTTCAGCACAAGTCATGACAGTAATGCCGAAAGGCTTTGGAAAACCACTACAGGTATTTGAATGGTCAATGGTCAACTATAGACAACACTTGAATAAGACATATTTATGTACTCATATATGACATATGTCCAAGTTAAAATGGTGGTTCCCCAGCCGTGGCATCTTTTTCTGGTGCAGGTAACACCCCGTGGTGAGATGGCTACGTAGTCAGGCACCACATGACCCACTTATCAGCTCGACGGTGGACACAGTGTAAGAATGAATAAGATAGTTGGATGTCATCAACAACAACCTATCCCAACCGAATATTTGAGTGCTACACATCACTCTACGTCCATTAATCTTTGTTCATAGCAGAGTCATTCAAATAATAAATGCACCACCATCCGTTCTCACCTGCCGCTCCTATAAGTAGCTCTCAACCTTCCCTTATCGGTCCCATGTGTGGTTTGCTATTTCCACCTACTTTTCCAACTCTAAAATTTCCACAAACACTTCCCTGTTGGAATCCTCCTTCAGGGTCATATGGGTTTCTTTCTTGCTAAGAGCATATTCCATCTCCTTCATGTAACAATTCATCTGTTGCAATGCTCCCTTGGTTATTCAACCGACCTTGATAATTTTAACCGACCGAGAGAGAGAGAGAGAGAGAGAGAGAGAGAGAGAGAGAGAGAGAGAGAGAGAGAGAGAGAGAGAGAGAGAGAGAGATCAATTAAAGTGCTCGAAGCGCTAACCGACCTTGATAATTCTTCATTTAGGCCACAGCGCCCATACGCTTTGTCGTACTTATGTATTATATCGACGACAATATGTGCCAAGCTAAAAACAGAATTACTTCCGGTGCTGTGTGTGCAGCCTCGTTAGTAGTATGGCGGTTCCAGATGAGCAAGTTATAATTCCATTCGTATTTGGAGAACTTGCATGTCTAAAGGAGGCTATGTTGCGGAAAAGGATCTTAAGGAAGTAGCATAAATCAAGGTCAGGCTGGAGAACCAGAATGGTGCTAAACATTGGAATAGACGCGTAGTGGCGTCGGCCACAATAATTGCCAGGTAACATCAACAACAGAGTTGTCTTTTGTTCTTTGATTATGGCCTCGTTAGTAGTCTGGCGGCACCAGATGTGATTTTCTGTCCTAAGGAGAGGATGATTGTGAACTTGTGTGTAATGGAGGCTACTGGATGGAAAAAAATCTGCAGAGGCACCGCAAATCAGAGTCAGCCTTGAGAACCAATAATACATGGGGTATTAGACCGGTGCTAAACACTGGAATACACGCGTTATATTTTAACCTGTTATGAGTATAGCCACGCGCACGATTCTATTCGCCAGCTGTCAAATTGACGCTGGCATCGCCTTGGCCTGGGAACTCATAGGGCACACACCCACGTCTCTTCGTTCCGCCCATCAACACCAGCATCGTTTAAGCCAGCTACCAAACACTCTCATGTCCAAACTCGTGCACTCCAATCCACAATCTACGTCTTCGTCGGGAGGCATAAACCTTGACTGGAAAAATGTCACCATCAGTGAGCATGCTTGTTGAACAATGACTCAGACTTGAAGAGCTGATACATTTTGTTTGTCCATTGCAGACCCAAAGGGTGATGTGAATATGTCGATGATCAATAGTGAGTGCGGCGCTCACTTAGGGCCTTTCACGCCCAGACTCATATTTTTTTAGATCCTCCAGTTGATGTGTTAGGGTTGCTCAAACCTGCTGAAAGGGCATCTTATAACACACGCAATGCCGCTGAAGACGTCCAACACCCCGGGTGCATGGAGAACACGCGTGTACGGATATTGGATGACCTCGAGAGATGGGCGCGCGATGCTTCAACTGCAAAGGTCTACTGGCTAAATGGTCAGCTTGGAACGGGAAAGACAAGCATCGCTCACACTCTCAGCCAGCGTTTGAATGAGCAGGAGATCCTTGGAGCCAGTTTCTTTTGTTCCCGCTCAAGTGCGGCATTAGCCGATGCAACACGGATCATTCCTACAATTGCCAATATGCTTGCTAGATCTAACCCTGGGATCCGAGCAGTCCTGCATAATCTCCTCATTAATACACCTGATATGGCCGATCTCCACTCACTTTCCGACCAGTTCAAGTCTCTAGTGATAGAGCCCATTAAGCTTCTTGCAGAAAGCCAACATCTAATTGCTAATGTTGTTGTTATGGATGCCTTGGACGAATGTTCAGAACCTCGGAGAGTAGAACTGTTGATAAAGATCATCCTCGATGGTGTAGTGGACCTACCTCTGAAGTTTTTCATTACAAGCCGACCGGAGACCTGGATCACTGCTTCCTTCCTTGATAGTCCTGTGCCTTCTCTTCAAGAATTTTCACTTCATAGAGGATCATTAACAGACAACGAACAAACCGATATTGAAACATACCTGAGATCTTCACTGTCCAAAATAGCGACTAAGCGTGGATATTCTGATCCTAACATCCCCTGGCCAGCCGAATCTGAGGTAAAGAGTCTTCTTGACCAATCGGATGGATTATTCATATACGCTGCCACCGCCGTACGGTATATTGACGACACAAACATAAATCCCAGGGAACGTATAACTGAACTCACACGCTCGGCGTTGCCTCTCCCGTCTCTGGACAGCTTCTACAATTTGATTATGGACGGGGCATTCAGGAATCTGTTGATTGACAAAGAAAAGATGGCGAGGCAAGATTTGCTTGCCGCGGTGGTCTGTGTTCAAACCCCATTGACCATCGCTGGGCTTGCTTCCTTGTTCGAGAAGACATGTGATCAGGTTCAGATTCACCTATCTGGATTTCATTCGGTAATCCATATTCCCTCTACCAATGATGGACATGTCAATATCTTTCATGCCTCATTCGGTGAGTTCATTGTTGATCCCAAGCGCTGTTCAGCACACAGGGTACATGTATTGGATGCACACCATAAATTGGCCATCAACTGTCTTGGATATATGAATAAGTCACTTCGTCGTAATATTTGCGACTTGGAAGATGGCAATATTGAGATAATCCCCCATGAAATCACAAATCCTGACGTCATTCCTGAGGCCCTCCGATACTCCTGTGTGCATTGGGCATTTCATTTTCTAGAGGTGTTTCCCCCTGCTGAACCGTCAACTATGCTCGATGCTGTTTCTGAATTCGCCGATAACCATCTCTTGCATTGGTTCGAGTGCCTCAGTGCATTTGGAGAACT
>QLPG01007977.1:0-29504 GCA_003314385.1 Gomphus sp. MG54 | reverse complement strand
GGTTCGTAATATGCGAAGAGAAGGTGCGATCAAGCGTGGCAGTCAGAAAATACTGTTACGATAGTGAAAAAGACATAATCGTAATATATTGAAATCTCCCAATGGTGAAGTTATTGGCGAGGTTCGGAGTTGGGGTTGGCTTCAACATGCTTGCGTTGCACCCACTTGGATCGCACGGTCCCCAAATTTCGTAAATGCGAGGAAGACGGAAGTAACAGAGGATCTTAGTCAAAATCAGGATTGATTTTCTGACTGAGAACTGAACTAATAGTACAGGGCCTTTTATACTACTTTCTAATCTATTAGGAGTCGAATAGATTCCTATAATAGAATGAGAAAGCCGAGGAAATGGAAAAGCGAGAAACAGAAATACTACGTCCCAATAATGATCTCCTCTGTGACATTGTTGAGTGACATGTCACTCAGATTCCCAACGAAGTTACCCTAAGGACATAATAGCAGATTCGGATATAAAGGAGTGAACGGAATTGCGAACAGATGAAAAGGAAATGAAACATAATTGAAAGATATTAAACGTAAATGAGTTCGGAATTGAAAAGCGAACATGTGGAATGTGATGTAAATGAGTGGAGTGATTTGACAGGAACACGTGATGCCAAGACGGATACACGAGGTGCATATAGTCCATGGGCTGAGGGCGTAAATGTTGAATAGCAAGCGAGGGCGGAGTTGGGCTGAGTGGGCTGGATTGAATAGTTGGCTTGCCGGTGTACGGTTCCTGACATCTCTCTAAGATGTGAAGCTTGTTGGAGTAGCTATGCCGTGTGGATTGTCTGGTTCAGTGTGGCCTGACTGAGTGGGTGGTAAAACAAAAAAGCTTTTCATTTCCATTGTTTAGACACAGACTATAAATAGTACATTTCGATTCCCTATCACTTCAGTCTTCCTTATCGTTGACTGAAGTGAGTACTTGTTCCACCCCATTATTTCTATGTTCAAAACTAACCTCTATTTGGTATTCAAGCTTCATCTGCGCTTAGGTGCCTATCATAGTATGAAAATAGAGTCTTCCTTATCGTTGACTGAATTCCATCTGCACTTAGTTTTAACAGAAATCAAAGTCGATTATCTGACTGAAGTCTGAACTACTGAATGTACAAGATCTTTATACTACTTTCAAATCTACTAGGAGTCGACTAGATTCCTATAATAGATAAGAAAGCTGAGGATTGTGAAAAGTGAGAATGGAAATACTATGTCCCAATCTTGATTTTCTCTGTGACATTGGAGGGTAACATGTCATCCCAATTCCCAATGGGGTTACCCTAAGGAATGTAATAGCAGATCGGATATAAGGAACAGAACAGAATTGTGAATAAATAAAAGTGGAGCAGAACATAAATGAAAGGATATTAAATGTAAATGAGGACAGAATGGAATTGCGAGCATATGGTGTTTGATGTAAATGAGTGGAGTAAATTGACGGGAGCATGTGATGCCAAGACAGATACATGAGGTGCATATAGTCTGTAGGCTGAGGGCATATAGTTGAATAGGCAAGTGAGGGTGGAGTTGGGCTGAGTGGGCTGAAATGAATAGTCGGGTATGCCGGCGTACGGTTCCTAACAGCAGCGGAATGTCCTTCAAACATTGCTATGTACATTATATTGCACACCAATATGACATTGCATTTAAACCTCAAATTTGAGGGTGTGTAACAGGGCAGGCTGTCACAATGAAACTTTGCCAGAAAACAATTGCCTAAACCCAAAAAAACTGACTCTATGATTTTCCCCTTGATTAAGCACTATCAAAATTATAAAGAATATAAAAATGACTTGCTCCCATAACACATGGTGTAAGAAACCTCAATGTACTTCATATACTGCCTTGTATTAAAGATCACATTGCACCAAACACAATACAACCTTTTGCTGTTAGAGCAGGCAAGGTTCCCACAAGATTATATTAAAATTATTACTAGCCTGTAGATGTTGTATGGGACATGCATGGGCTGTGACGGTGGCAGGAATGTGTGAACAGGGGTGTATGGCAAGGGTAGACTAACTGCAGGATGGGAGGGAGGTTGAGTAGAAAACACTAGTGGTTTGTAACTCTTGGACATGGTTCCAAACTCACCTTTGTTGATCCACTTTGGGGCATGGTACTGGATGCTGAAGACAGTTTGAGACAAGCCTCATGGTCCTAAGAAAGGTGCCAGGCATACAACCAAAGAATCCATAACATTATGTAAAGAGTCATATTCCAGTTGCTCCTTGATCTTTTGACAGATATTCTTCAAGAGTTAATTTCTAGCAGTAAATCACTCTTAATTGACCAGTGAAAACTTATTAAATATCTTTTGGGTAGTCAATAAAAGCTGATTTAGTGAGTTTTTCTTGGATGGAAATGTTAGGATAGCATATATTTGATAAACCCAATAGAAACACCTGCCTAAGATTTATTTGAGTGATCATCAACATTATTACACAACCAAATTACAGGTAACAACCTGAGAGAGTAGGTCCGGACTTGTCCGTTCAACTCAGAAGCTTCTAGGGTGACTATATACAGATGTTGATGTCGTAAGAAGCATTAAAGATCTACAATTGATAACGAATATCATACACTATTCTGCTCAATGTCCTAAACCATCAAATGACTTCAAGGCCCGTTACTGTCACCACGACTGCTACGCTGGTGTCTGAGGATCCATGGATGGACAGCGACTTGAGACAAGGGAAGGCGATTCTCTGGATCATGCCTTAAGAGCTAGATAAGTGAACGCAAGGTCGAAGATCAGGTGGATATATCAGAGAATAAGGTCAACGTATTCACGCGTTTTATTAGGTCTTTGGCGTCCTCCTTGACTGTCTCTGGAATTTTGAAATCCACTTTTGAAATTTTCTTGTAGGTTGCTGTGTGTAATTACCAGAATTTAAGCGGAATAGTTAAATACGAGGGCTGTCATACCACTGTGCCCATTCAAGTCTTCAAATGGAGGAACACCGCACAGAAACTCATAGGTCAAGACCCCCAGTGCCCAGTGATCGACCTTCTCCGAGTGTTCTTTGCCTTCAACCATTTCTGGCGGTAGATAATCTAGTGTCCCACAGAGAGTCTTCCGACTAAGGCCACAAAAATCAGAAGAACGTTGATTTGATAGTCACTTGGACGAACCGGTTTCCTGGAGCATGAACACTCCATCCAAAGTCACCTATCTTGAGTTCACCGTTGATGCCGAGGAGAAGATTTTCCGGTTTAATGTCTCGGTGGATAACATGTTTACTGTGCAGATACGCCAGAGCATCGGCCATCTGAGCAATGTACTATAAGTATGCTTTAGTGTATACGTAATAGAATCCATAGTGGTAGCCATACTCTTGAGCTCCTCTTGTCCGTGAATTTACCCCGTTTACTGAGCTGCTTATAAAGTTCACCTTTGCCAGCATATTCAAGCATGAGGAAAATACGTTTTGCATCGTGGAAGTATCCGTATAGTCGTAGGACGTTTGGATGCCTGTACCTGAGCATCAGTATAAGAACAATGTTCTATTAATCAAGGCTAATACCTCAAGTTCTGCTGAATTTCTATCTCTCTCCGTATCTGCTTTTCGACCTTGCTTTGTACGATCTCTGACTTGTACAAGCACTTAAGAGCGAGGATGTACCTCGGCTCACACTTTGTTCTAACCATATATACTCGCCCAAACTTGCCTTTACCTAATGGCCGGCCAATATCGAAAGAAGATAGGTGCCAGAACGATGTGGGCAGAGGGCTATCATGTATGTGCCCGACCATTGGTTTCGCAAGAACGGAGATAATGATTAAAATGGACCCACGCCTCACTGGAATCCAAGGCTAGCTCCTTTGCAGCTTCACCAAAGACGGTTTGCCCTCGACCCTCCGCAATCTCAGCTTCAAGCCCACCATCGTACCGACCAATATCAAACGTATTTGCCGCGAATTTTGCCTCTTTTGAAGACGAAAGTGACCTTGTGGACGGTAGTGAGTGGGGCTGATTGGCAGCGGTCGAAGGAGCGAAGGGTTGGACTGATTGATGAGCATGTGTCTGTGATGCTAATGCCATACGAACCGCATTGGACTGGGAGGAAGCCGCAGGTTGAAATGAGTGAGGCTTAGCATATTTGGTTAAGAGATTAGACACGCTGGTCTGCTTAAAAGTGCTCTGGCTGCTCTGGGAGTACGTGGGTTTATGACCCAGAATATGTGCAGTTGGTTTGATCTCATCCTGATTGATGTCCATAGCTGCCACGCCACGAGCGATGGAAGCAAGGGATATCACGGCAGCAGGTGGCACGTGGTTTTTATAGAGCGCTCTTGGACCTTTACCACCACCTCCTGTAACTTTCCCACGGTCCGACAGGCCTAGTTCTGCCTCGCCGACCAAGGGATAGACCCAAGACCGCTAAGCTTTCTTTCTTTTTCTCTGTTTGCACACACACTATAACATCTACACCTACCACATATCCATGCCGACCCCCCCCAATATCCCTGCCAGCTCGCAGTCGCAGGGAATAGGGGCTCTGGCACCCAATCAAACTATCCCGAACAACAGAACAATTAGGTCACCCACCCCTTTAATCGATCCAGGTGACCCAGTGGTGGTCCTAAACACAAGAGGGACCAATGAAGGTAATAAAACTGATATTTCTGCCTTAGCCACAGCCCTCGAAACATTTGGAGACTTTAAGCAAGGTGCTTTGTGGAACTTAGGCAAAGAGGGTGCCACGCAGCTGGTTGCCATTGCTAAGCTGCTAAGGGAGGCTTCACACTTATATGGTGACAGAAGGGTAGCAACCAACGCTGACTTACAAAAGGCTGTAACCGATATCAAGGAAGCAATCACCATTGCTCATGGCTAGCCCTCTGCAGCCCTAGCTGGAGACACCTACGCTACTGCCACCAAACAAGGCCTGGGAATCACACCAGCCCAGGGCAATGTCCATAAATAGAAAATGGTTGCAGAGCTGCAACAGAAGCAAATATTTATCTCGATGAAAAATATTACAAAAGATGCCCCCATCCTCAAATGGGAGCCAGCTATTGTCACAAGGTATTGTAGTGACATCATCACTAACCATTTTGAGAGCAGCCCAAACAATGCCCTACCAATGACCCAGCCCCTCCGGGGTATCACCAAGTTGGCCAACAGCAATTTTATACTTACCTTCAAAACTGCAGAAGACACCAACAGAGCCAGAGCCCACTCGGACAAATGGGTCAGAAACATTGACCCAGCAGCCACGATGCCAAAATGCTCATATGCAGTGGTGGCACATAACATCCCCACAACTTTCTGGTCTAAGCCTGATGACCTGGGAAATGCCATAAAAGACCTTGAAAGAGGGAACGCTTAATGACCATCAGATTGCCAATATAGCCTGGCTCAACAGTGCTAACTCCCATAACAGAACCACAAGCAGCCCACTTATGATAAGTTACAAAACAAAGGCAGCGGCAAACACGGCTATAGAAAATAGACTAGCAATCGATGGTGTCCTTTGCAGTGTTAGCATCTACATCCCACAACCCTGTCAGGCCTCAGTACTGCCGATGGTGCTGTCGGAACTGGCCAAGTCCTGCAGGCCAGTCAGGATGGCTTGGCTTCAATGTACTCGTGCGTTGCACCCTGCCTCCTGTGTGTGCTACTAACTTATAATGGGAACAGATACTCAGGTGGATGCCGAGGGTGTTGGCCCAAATAAGGACTTCTGAACAGAAGGAGGAGAGTAGAGAGGCATAAACCTAGTTGATACTCAGACTGAGGAACTATGTACATGCATCTACTACTTATATAGGCTAAGAGGTGGAATGTGGAATAAGGATGGCATAAGACATGGAAAAAAGAATAAGGTATGAAGACCATGTGTTAAGTCCACGTGTCAGGCGCTTAGCTAGTACTTCCGAAAGGACTATCTGGGTTAGTGTGGAGGTCCATAACAGGGCCAAAGACCGAGAACGGAAATCAGATGGACTACAGATGGAGATGGAAGTGCCAAGAGCTTAGGGTCGGTCACGGATTGGTTTAATCCGGTCACTGAAGTGTTTGAGGTCAAAGGGACTTGGCTTCAACTTATGTGTTGCACCCTCCTCAATTGTCTGTCCCTAATTTCGGAAAGGAGACGGGAGTTTACCGGAAATAAATTAGAAACTGGGGGTAGACTAAGTCGATATTCATACTGGCAAACAGTCCAGTCGACTGGGAGACTATATACATGCAACTATCCTTGTACTATCTTTGCTGGTCATAAAACAAGGAGAAAGGGAGTACAAGGGGTCAATATAAAAGAGAAAACAAGGGAGTGAGGTACGCGATGGTCCTGTGCATCAGTTATCAAAGTATTGAGTCCTCGGTTGGAAACGGACTTGGGGACGGTGTCTCGGTCGTGATGGGAATGGGCATGGGAATGTGGTTTCTTGGATGGATGTATTGGGAACAGGAACTACGGAAAACAATCCTTCGTCCTTTCAGTTGGAAAGGTCTCAGAACAGAGGCGGGTGGTTGTGGGGGTTAGTGTGGGTTGTTGAAAGCATGGGCTATAACAGTATCCCCTCACTAGGACCGAGCCCTCAAGGTCCTAAGCTTATCTTGCCATGAATAGAGCGGAAAAGGATGTGGGAATGTTTTTTTAGGCATTTGCACGTAATGAGCATTCTCTGAGTGCCCGTTTGATCCTTCATATATAAGAGGTTTTCTTTTTATGTCATTTTCCCTCTTTGTTTCTTCCCCATGTCGGACCTCACGCGGGATGTCGTGGTGGATGTGTCAGAGGAGATGCATGTCCTGAAGGCCCAGTATGAGGAACAGGTCCGTCTTCTGGAGGCGAAGCAGTCCCGGCAGGTGGAGGCCGCTCAGCAGGCTGAGGCGAAACAGAAGGCCAAGGCTCTGAGGTTGGCGGAGGAATGGCGGCTGAAGGAGGAGGAGGAGAGGAAAGAGAAAGAAAAGGCCTGTGCCATCGAACAGGAGGCATTGCTTCTGAAGCGTAGCCTTTTACTCACACAAGAAAATGAAAGTTCGGAGGAGGACGAGGACGAGCCGATTTTTGGGGGTTCCAAAGACTATTTGTCAGACCACCGTTCGTCCGTGGGTCCAGAAATCGTTCCATCACCATCCAGGGGGTATCCTGGTGGTGAAGATCGTTCGGTACCCATGGTCGGGCCCAGTTCTGCTGCGTTGAACACGGATCAGGAGCATCAGGAGTGCAGGGAAGAGGGGCCTCATGTCTCTGTGGCACAGAAGGCCTTCAAAAACCAAGTGGTTCACGAGGCACGGGTGGTTGGAAGGGAGGTGGGTCTTGGACCCTTTGAATCCAATCGTCGGGCGTTGACTCAATATCGTCCCGATCTGTATCAGACCATCACTCCGGCATTCTCCTTGTTTCTGAGAATGGAGCCCTGTGATTTATATCGCAAGCGGGAGAAATAGTGCAAGTGGATGACATCGGTGAAAACTTGTGTCCCCTGTCAGGCCAGTCAGGTGCGGTGTGAGGTGGACGGAGTGCCAGTTGTCCGGCTGCAAGGAAGCAGGGGCGGGAGGAGAAGGATGTTCCTGAAGTGTCTTCTTCCAAGAGGTCTAGGGTGGATGTGGTGATCTCTCCTCCCCCGAAGGTTGGCTGTGTGGAAATCGTGGCCGCCCTAGGGTTGATCCGGGGTGCTCTGAACGGTATGGATGCCCGTCTTCGAGCTCTTAGAGTGGACATCAAGAGGCTGTCAGAAGCTTCCGAGATGCGGAACGCCATCCAAACTGATAATCGAGATCATCCACAGTGGAACTGCCGGTGCGGTAGTCTTGCTCCGGCTCCTCATGCGACGGGGGGTCAGACGGGATCGGTTCCAGGTGTGGAGGATGTGACACCTAAGGTGGGGCAGTCCGTTAATCCAGTCGATCTGGTGTCAGGGCCGAGTGAGGAAGGAAAGGGCAAGGGGGTGGATTTGTTCTATCATTACGATCCTTCCGATCCTGATCCTAATCATCCTCTGTTCTATGGTGATGAATAGGGTTGTTCATAATTGTTTGAAATTAATATCATTGATGGTTCGTGGCTAGATTTGTGGTGGTCATAGCAGTCAAGGTGGTCTTGGTCGTGGTTGTCATGGTATCATCACTAGGACAGGGTCAGAAAACTCAGGGGTGTCCTGTAAAATGCAAGTTTGGTAGTAACCATATCAAGGTTTTAGTGGATTTAACATGTTATCAACAAAGGTCTAGGCTAAGCAAGAGATCTACAAGTGGTACCGCTTGTCTAAGGGGTGGTACGGTTTTGAGGGTCATGATTTCCTGAGTGGAAATTTCTCGGGGGTTGAATTTGAGTGCTACGGCTTGGGTACCAAGAATCAGTTTGGACGTAGGCTAAACAAAGTAGTACTCAATACCCTATCGATCGTTGGATCGCAGTGGGTGAGCGTGTGGTGTCTGGTAACTAGAATCTGATGGATTTTTCAGAGGGTCATGGTCGAAACTTATCGACGGATGGTCATGGGTGTTCGGGAACTGAAGAGAGTGGATGCATTGTTTGTTTTGCTCCATGGGTGCTGTCAACTTGTTCAATGCGAACGACTGGTGCTGGAGCTGGAGGCCTGTGCCTAATCTTTGGATTCCAAGGCATCCGATGCTTCAGATTCCTCCTTGACTTCTTCTGCTACGGAGGCTGTGTGTCCTTGGGTGACCGTAGTAGGGGATCTCGGGCATTCTTTGGCTGTGTAACCCGATCTACTACAAAAGAGGCAGCGGTTTTGTTCATATCGGCATTGGCGTTCTTGTGGCATAAGTTTTACGTCTTTCCCTAATCTGGATGATAGATCCATGGTAGTCCTGCTGCCACTGGATGGGGTTGCAGGTTGGCCTACATTGGCCATCTTATTGCCTGTGTTAGGGGCAGGGTACGAGTTCATGGAGGTTCTTCCTCTATCGTATGGGCGGTCGAAGTTCCAGTTTGAGGCAGATTCTCTGGCGACTTCTGATCGACGTTCCCAGTAACAGGCATCGATGGACTGGGACAGGAGGCAGAGTTGGAGTAGGGAATGTGGTTTTCCTACTCTAGAGATCTCATCCTTGATCCTCCCAGGAAGTCTATTGTAGAATTGCTGATGGAGTGTGGCATCATCCCAGTGGATGCGGGTGGCTAGTTGGTTGAATTCAACTACATAATTTGTGATATGCTGGTTGTTGCGCATGCGGAGGTTTTCGAGGTCTGCTTCGGCCTCTCCTTCCAGGTCATGGGGTCCAAAGTTGGTCTTGAGTTCAGAGACGAACTCGTCATAGTCATAGAGCCAGTCTGGCTCGTCGGAGGCAGTGAGGGCTGGTTCAAACCAGTCCAGGGTGGTACCGGTTAGGTACGATAATACATAGGTTACCTTGGCACTGTCGGAGTCGAAAGCATCAGGGCGGTCATGGAAGTTCAGCATACACTGCACTAAAAAGGCTTGTAGTTTCCTCGAATTGGATCCATCGAAGGGATCCAGGTCTCGAACCTTGGTGGCACAGGGGGCTGATCTTCTAGGGGAGGCCAGATTACTTGCTAACATAGCGATGGCCTGGGTGAGGTCAGGCATATTGTTTGTGTAGGGTGCTAACTTGCATTTCACCCCTGAGAGGCCAACCTCAATATATTGTATTTTTGTATCAATTTTTATGTCATTCAGTGCGCTTTTGCATTCTAAAATTTTTGATCATTATTCTGTATTTTTACCCTCAGTATTGAGGGAGCTACTCTCTATTTTCATTTGTACTTACGCGCATCTATACACATACTGCACGATGCGCATGGCCGGCTCCCTGGGAAGGGACAGGCAACCTGGCTCAAACCTTCGATAGGGTCAAGAGCCGGTTGTAGCATATATGCAGGTGAAACATCACCCACGCATGCTTCCCTCCTCAGTGATTGACCACACTGAGGAGGTGAGTTGTATAGTATTATCTATAGAGCCTCACGGCTAATTTTCTTCCTTTTCCTTTGTAAGATAAAATATTTAGGTATAATTTCCGAATAAATAAAAGTGATTGACCACACTGAGGAGATAAAATATTTAGGATTGTCAAACAACTTCTCTAGACTACTGTACAAGTTGCCATAATCCCTATAGTTTGGCCCTATAACGGGGGCTCCTCCTGGTGGTGGAGGGGGTGGTGTTACGGTGGGTGGTATGGGATGGGGCTGGGTGACGGACGGTGGTGCAGCAGGGGGTGGTATGGCGGGGGGTGGTGCAACGAATAGTGGTACAGCCTGTGGGGGGGCAATGCGCAGTGGTGGTGCGAATGGTGGTGGTATGAAAGGGGGAGATGCGAGGTACAGGGGTACTGTGGATGATAATCCAGATGTGGTCGGTACTGCTGAGGATGATCCTGAACTGGAGGGCATCTCCGGGAGTGATGGTTGGTTGGTCACTGGGGGGTTCACAAGGAATGGGTTGGTCATACTTGAGCATGGGCATAAGTCCGTGTTCAAGAATCCGGAGTCTGAAGAGGGTTCCGGGGGGTGCATCGGGGTCTGAGGTGTCTGAAAACTTGGTCCAGGGACAGGTAGTTCTCGGGGGACAGAGGGGTAGTGGGCAGACACCTGGGTGATTGTCTGTAGGGCTTGTGAACGTGTGATTGGTCTCGAGCCCATGATGATCAGGAGTGTGAGTACGAATATACTGTTAAGTCCACATGTCAGGCACTTAGCTAGTACTTCTGAAAGGACTATCCGGGTTAGCATGGAGGTCCGTAACAGGGCCGAAGACCGAGAACAGAAATTGGATGGACTATGGATGGAGACGGAAGTGCCAGGAGCTTAGGGTCAGTCGTGGATTGGTTCAATCTGGTCACTGAAGTGTTTGAGGTCAAAGGGACTTGGCTTCAACTTATGTGTTGCGCCCTCCTTGATCGTCTGTCCCTAATTTCAGAAAGGAGATGGGAGTTTACCAGAAATGAATCGGAAACTGGGGGTAGACTAAGTTGATATTCATACTGGCAAACAGTCCAGTCGACTGGGAGACTATATACATGCAACTATCCTTTGCTGGTCATAAAACAAGGAGAAAGGGAGTACAAGGGGTCAATATAAAAGAGAAAACAAGGGAGTGAGGTATGTGATGGTCCTGCGCATCGGTTATCAAAGTATTGAGTCCTCGGTCGGAAACGGACTTGGGGATGGTGTCTCAGTCATGATGGGAACGGGCACGGGAATGCGGTTTCTCGGACGGACATGTCGGGAATGGGAACTATGGAAAACAATCCTTCATCCTTTCGGTCGGAAAGGTCTCGGAACAGAGGCAGGTGGTTGTGGGAGTTAGTGTGGGTTGTTGAAAGCATGGGCTATAACACCATGTGGAGGTATAGTCCACAGCAATTAGAATAGAATAATGTGAGAGTAAGACAATGAAATATAAGCGGTGAGATTGTGGGAAAGAAATAGAACAATAAGGAATGGCCAAGAATAAAACAATAGGGCTGCGAGTAAGTGGCAGAGAATAGTGAACGTCCTGTGGGTAAGCAAGTGAGGGGGAAAGAAAAAGAGTGTGGGGATGATAAAGAATAGGAGTTGGGGAAAGGGATAATAAACAAGGTGATGAACTGGATGTACCAAACCGAAACCATATGCCATGGGATGATATGAGTAAGGGTCGGTCGGTCGGTACTGCTGAGTAAATCAAAGCATGATGTGTGGTCATGACAGACCCCCACAATGCTTCCGGTGCCAGGACTAGAGCCACCGGGCAACGGGGTATACAGGGGAGGCACGCTGTAGCCGATGCGCTGGGCCACACACCACTACTGATCATTCATGCACACATGATCAACCCTGCCCTACAGCTCAGAACTGCAATACCAAAAAACCCAGATGCACGAACTGCCAGGGTGATCATCCCAGCTGGATGTGTACATGCCTGGCAGCAAAAGCTACTATCAAAGCTCAAGCTATTAAGGATGAGTATGCAACTGGCAAATATGAAACTTACACACCATTTACTTTCGCAGATGCTGAATGCACCCCACGATGTGGTACCACCACACAACCCCACACCTCTGCACATCCTCATACCTCTGCACATCCTCACACCTCTGCACAACCCCACACCTCCACACAACCCCACGCCCCTTCCCCACCCCCATCCAATCCCAGCCTCGCATCAATTACATCCCTGCAACCTCCCCATTGAGCCCTGATGTCTGAACATGACCACTTGAGAGCCACCGGCATGCCTGAAAACACACCCCACAACAGACTACGGATAAAGCAACACTGACCCACAAGACTGGAACCTAATATTGATCCAAGAACCCTATATATACCCTGGGTCTCGACTCACGCTAGCATCCCAGCACTGGTACACCCTATACCCCATCCAGGACCCAGATGACTGCAACCTTCCCTGCTCTCTCATACTAGTTTTTGCCAAACTGACCTCCAATTCTTTTACTCAGATTCACATCGTCTCACATGTCATCTCAGCACTCTCAATTACTCAAGCAGACACCAATATAGATGTCTACAATATTTACAACCCCCCCAGAACGGACACGGCCCTCCTACATCTACAATCCTGGTACCTCTCACACCCTACCAGACACAACTCCTCCACCATCTGAGCTGGAGACTTCAACAAGCACAACCCACTATGGTCAGGTCCTAATCAAGCTTGGCTATACAGATGCAGCAACACTGACCTCCTCATGCAGCTGCTCACTTAACACCACATGGAACCTCAACTCCCTGCTGGCACCCCCATGTTTCAATCTGACTCCTACCAAATGTGGACCACCCTCGACCTCCTTTTCTGCGATGCTGACTTAACCCACTGAGTCTTGTCCTGCACCACCTCCCCAGATGACTGCCTCCCATCGGCAGACCATCTACCCATTCACACATGGATAGATGTAGAGCTCAACAGATGCCAAACCACCCTAAGGCACAACTTCAGGAAGGCAGACTGGGTCAAATTCCAACAGATGCTCACTGAGAACCTAACCAAGACCGGTCTCTCTAGTGCCCCGCCCCCCTCCACCCCCCCTGAAATCAATGGTTTCATAGACCAGCTCACAACCACAATTCAAGACACAATTAAAGGGTCTGTCCCCCTGTCACGGTCCACCCCCTACTCCAAGCATTGGTGGAACCCAAACCTCACTCAGCTCCATCATGACTATGCACGTAAGAGCAGAGATGAATTTCATACCAGGTTTACAGCTAGTTGGGAGGATAGCAAGCATGCTTCGAATTGTGCCAGGAACATGTACATCTCAGCCCTCCGCAAGGCCAAAGAGGATCACTGGAAGAGCTGGATTGAAGAGGCCAAAGAGAAAGACATATGGGTGGCCAGCAAATACACAAAAAAACCCCTTTCCAACAGGTCCCGTGCACGCATTCCCTCCCTCTTCAAGAAAGGGGCCAACAGTCAAATTGTCTCCGAAGTACACATGGACGCCAGCAAAGCAGCCTTATTCACAGACCTGTTCTTCCCACCTCACCCACACAACCTCTCCAATCTACCCAAAGACTCTGACCCCTACCCTCTGCCCCTCAAATTCTCTGTACCTGCACCACATCAAGTCACCTGCCATATCAACAAAGCCAGCCCCTTCAAGGCCCCAGGAGAGGATGGCATCCCCAATGTGGTCTTGAAAGAATGCAAGGCCATCCTCTCGCCCCTGCTGCATGCCTGTCTCCTAGCAGTCCTTACTACTGGATACTTCCCCAAAAGGTGGTGCTCCTGGAAGACCATTGTGCTCCGGAAACCAGGCAAACCCAACTACACTATAGCCAAGGCCTACTGCCTGATTGCACTCTATGATACAATGGGAAAGGTAATCTCAGGGGTAATTACCGATATCACAGTATACCTCACAGTCAGACACAACCTGCTCTTACCCCGGTACTTTAGGGGTCTACCTAACAGGATGACCGTTGACTCGCTCCTCTATCTGACTCACTGGGTCAAGGAAGCATAGTGCAAGTGGAAGGTTGCAACTATAATCTTCCTGGACATAGCAAGCACCTTCCCCAATGCAGTTACAGACCGGCTGCTCAAAAACATGGCTAGGCTAGGATACCTGTCCAAAATAGTATCATTCTTCAAGGCTATGCTTAAGGATAGGAAAACCATGCTGAGTTTTGACGATTTCACCTCACTGCCCATTGACATTGACAATGGTATCAGTCAAGGGGAAACAGCCTCAATGATCCTCTACCTCATTTACAGCTATAGCTTGGTGGCCATCCCACAAGGAGGCGACAAAGACGGCGGTGCCTACATAGATGACAACTTCTTCATGGCCATAGCCAACACCTTTGAAGAGTGCAACATGATGCTCAACGATATGTTGGACAAGCAATCAGCCTGGTCTGCAGCCCACAACTCCCAAGCTGAAATCTCGAAATTCCAATGCCTGCAACTCACAAGGTGCAAAGATTTAGTGCAGCCTAACTTCATACACAGACAGACCCACCTAGTCATTGAATGTGTCGGTGAGGCACAGCTCCTGGGCATACAGATTGATCAGGAATTATGCTGGCATCAACATGTCCAGCAGGCTGTTCAGAAAGCCCAAGGCCTCCTCCTTGCCATGAACCGGCTCACACAGCCCTCCTTTGGCCTCCCCAAACAGCATGTATGGCACCTCTATATATCTATGGTACTCCCCAAGCTCAAGTACACCCTACCAGTATGGTACACCCCAGTACACGAGAACCCCAACACAGGAAGACAGACCAGTTCAATAGGACACACCAAAATTATAGATAAGGTTCAGAGGCTGGGATGTAAATTGATCACAGGGGCCTTCAGATCGACTGCCACGGATGTCCTAGAGCTTCACTCCTGGATCCTACCGACCCAGATATGCCTGGATTGTTAAAATAAGAAGTTAAATAATGAGGTCCGAGCCCATTGCACTTAAAGATTATGTGCAAGGAAAGAAGAAAGTGAACTTATGTCCAACGAGATAACTGATGACTCAATAGAAAAACACATTATCATTCTGGACATTTTTACTACTTATTTATATGAAGATGCATAGGAGTGGAACAACGATGGGGAGCGGAAAATTGTTTATGATGATTGGAAGATGGGTGATGTTATAGGGGAATGGTGTTGAAGTTTTCAGGGTGTGTGGGAAAAAGGAAATGGAAGAAAGAAAATGAAGAATAGGGTCCTATGTCTAGTCCGTCTGCGTAGTCTGGATTCATTCCCTGACTGGTCTCGACTCGATGTTGAAGTTGGATGGCTGTAATTGTGATCCCTCGTCTCGATGTGGTGAAGTAGTATGTGTGTGCATATTTGTGCCTCAACTCGACTTGGTTTGGAAATGTATTCGACTCGTGTGCATGTGATGCATATGCGTCTCGGTAATCTCGGCTCAACTCATTAAATTGAAATTGTTTGTGTTTTGACTCTGGTGGCAGTGATAGTAGAAATGATAGTGAAAGATGAATAAAATCTGCTTATGTGAATGTCCAACACTTTTCATGAGACTAAGACGGATACATGAGGTGCATTAAATTTGAGGGCTGATGAGTATATGGCTGAATAGGCAAATGGGGAAGAGTTAGGCTAAACTGGGCTGATTTGAATAGTCTGGCATACTGGCATAGTGGTTCCTAATGTCATGTAGGATTTTGACCCATACCCACACTACTCCTACCCACTACCCATGTGGGTTTCCAATACCTGTGCCAATTACTACCAATGATATTATGTAGAAAGTGATGGTCTGAATTTTGCCAGTCAGAAATTGGATGGGAATTGTAGTGATCTGTATAATAGTTGTATTAGTAGAACTGTCAAATAGTTTCAATGGAATAGGAGGAACTGAGTTAGTAGGCAAAGAATATTTTTCCACTAATCATGATTCAATGAAATAATCTGATGAACCACAGTCAAGAAGTTATGATAAGTGTAAAAGCTCAAGCAACATACTAGGGTATTTTCCAATTACACCTGGGTAGTCATCATACAACATTTTGATAGTATCGGTATGCTGGACAGGTCAGTGTTAGACTTTTGATCAAGCTTTGATACTGATAGGTGTGAAAATGGTCAATGGAGAGGTATACTATTAGGAACCATTATGCCAGCATCCCTGACTATTCAGACCAACCGCATTCAGCCTAACTCCACCTCATTTACCATTTTAGCCATATACTCTATCAGCCTTCAAATTCAGTGCACCTCATGTATTCAGCTATTCCATCTTGGCATCACATGCAACATTCAATTATGCTCTACTTATTACATCAACTACCATTTTAGCCATATAGTCTATCAGCCTTCAAATTCAGTGCACCTCATGTATTCAGCTATTCCATCTTGGCATCACATGCAACATTCAATTATGCTCTACTTATTACATCTGTCCTCCACATGCTCACACATCTATCTTCAGTATCTCTATTAACCAAATATTTCCTTATATGTTCTGCTCTATTTTCCTTATTTGCAATTTTGTTCTATCATTTCTATTTCTGATATCCAATCTGTTGCTACATTCCTTATAGGGTAACTCCATTGGGTATTAGGCTAATGCATCATTCCTCAATGTCACAGAGAAGATCAAGATTGAGGTATAGTATTCTACTATTGTACTTTCAATCTTCAGACTTTCTCATTATTTTGGGAATCTATTTGACTCCTTGTAGATTGGCAAGTAGTATAAGATCTTGTACATTCAGTAGTTTGCTCTTCAGTCAGAAACTCAACCAAGATTTTGACTAAGCTTCCTATGTTCACTTCCATCTTCATTTCTGTCTAGCTATTATGTTTGTCTATATGAAATTAGGGTCCAGTAGTGGGCACAACACATAAGTTGAAGCTGAACCTATTCAGAACCTTGCCATTGCTTCAACCTTGAGAGATATTGGATTAGGATTAGAACTACATCATTTTCTATCCTTGAGGCATCACATGCAACTTTCAATATGCTCTACTTATTACATCTGTCCTCATATGCTTGTGCATCCATCTTCACTCTTATTACTTTTAATATTTTCCTTTTATGTTCTGCTCTACTTTCCTTATTCAGAATTCTGCTCTATTGTTTCTATTCTCTGATATCCGATCTGTTGCTATAGGGTCACTCCATTGGGAATCAGGGTGACATAATGCATGGAGGAGATCAAGATTGGGACATAGTATTCTGTTCTCACTTTTTCAATCTTTGGACTTTCTTATCCATAATAGGAATCTAGTTGACTCCTCATAGATTTGCAAGTAGTATAAGATCTTGTATATTCAGTAGTCTGCTCTTCAGTCAGAACATCAACTAAGATTTTGACTAACCTTCTTCTGTTCATCTCAGTCTTCATTTCCACTCTCACCATTATGAAATTAGGGTCCAGTGGGTACAATACACAGGTTGAAGCCATACCCTATTCAGAACCTTGCCATTGCTTCACCTTTGAGAGATATTACTTTAAATTATGACTACATCATTTCTTTACATTATAACACACCAAATGGATGCAGAGCAAATTGCAACAACACAAGCCCTATGAATTACTCAAATAGCTTCCAGAACTAGAAAAACCCTGGAAATCAATCTCTATTAACTTCATCAAACAGCTCCCCATATCCTTAGGATTCACAGCCATCCTAGTCATCATCAATTGCTTTTCCAAGCAGTCAATCTTCATTCCTACAACTGATATGATCAACTCAGCCTAACTTGCAGAACTCTTCATTCTTCATGTATTCTCCAAACATAGCATTTCTTCTCATGCCACTTCAGATAGAGGGTTGGAATTCATATCATACTTTTGGCATTCTCTTGGAAGGCCCTCAGTATGAAGTTGCATTTTACCTCAGACTATCATCCCAAAGGAGATGGCCAGTGTCACAACCACACATCATGGTTTGACTTACTTGGCAGTACTGACCAACTGACCCTTACTCATATCATCCCATGGTATATGGTTTTGGTTCAGTACACCTGGTTCATCACCTGGTTCATTATCCTTTTCCCCAACTCCTATTCTTTATCATCCCTACACTCTTTTTTTTTTCCCCTCACTCGCTTACCCACGGGACATTCACTATTCTCTGCCACTTACTCGCAGCCCTATTGTTTTATTCTCGGCCATTCCTTATTGTTCTATTTCTTTCCCACAATCTCACTGCTTATATTTCATTGTCTTACTCTCACATTATTCTATTCTAATTGCTGTGGACTATACCTCCACATGGTCTTCATACCTTATTTTTTTTCCATGTCTTATGCCACCCTTATCCCACATTCCGCCTCTCAGCCTATATAAATAGTAGATGCATGTATGTAGTTCCTCAGTCTGAGTATCAACTAGGTTTATGCCTCCCTACTCTCCTCCTTCTGTTCAGAAGTCCTTACTCGGGCCAACACCCTCGGCATCTGCCTGAGTATCTGTTCCTGTTACAAGTTAGTGGCACGCACAGGAGGCAGGGCACAATGCACAAGTATGTTGAAGCCAAGCCACCCCGACTGGCCTGCAGGACTTGGCTGGTCCTGACAGCACCATCGGCAGTACCAAGACCTGACAGCCAGACAGAATATACTAATCAGACATTAGAACAGTACCTTCAAGTCTATTGCAACTATCAATAAGACAATTGGGCCTCACTATTATCCCTTGCAGAGTTCACCTACAATAACACTCCCAGCACTACAATGGGAGTCTTTCCATTCTTTGACAAAAAAGGCTACCATCCCAACTTCATGGTTCATCCTGAACATAATTGGCTTCATCTTGAGCATAAGACTTTGTAGTTGACTTGGATGAATTGCACCAACAGCTTCAAACCAGTATTCTCAAGGCTCAACAAATGTACCAGACCTCAGCAAATACTAAATGACTTCCAGTCCTAGACTTTCTAATTGGCAATCTTGTGTTTGTCAAAGCCCAATTCTTTAGAATGACTTGTCCTGCAAAAAAGCTAGCTGAGAAGTTTTTGGGTCCATTTGAAATCATTGCATGTCCTGGTACTCACTTAATTACTCTCAAACTCACAGACTATATGAGGGCAGTACACCCTGTCTTTGTTATGGCCCATGCCTCTCAAAAAAACCTATTGCAGTTCACGCAACCATCTGCACCCTTCCAGGGATTTTCCAGCTGACCGCTGTTGAGTTTCTCTAGGTAATTAATATCTAAGAGCCTGTATGCACTGGTCCTTTTCTGTAGCAGGATATAGTGTAGTCGTTCGGCACAGCTGGATTAAGGTCTGTGACATGGCTATGTATGAATGTAAATAGAACATGAGTGATAAGGACATGATGTGACAGGGACATGACCATGATAATGTCATGTATAACTAAGACTTAGACTTAGACTTGGACTTGTGTACAATAGTCTAGATATTTCTAGACTAGTCTTGACTTGGACTTGGAGACTGGACTTAGGGCTTTAACTTGTGAACTTGTTATTACAGAGGTGAGCCAGAGGCCTTTATATACAAAAACCAAGCAACAATGTGAAACAATGTGAGAGGTTGGTTATGTCAGTTGAATGACAAAGCACAAGAACAAAGTATACAAAAGAGGAAACTATGGAGAAACTTTGGAGAAATGGTACAGCATTGAGGCTACGCAAATAGGGGCTAGGGGCTATGATAGGGGAAGACTAACCAAATAGGTAAGGATGATGAGTAATAATGAGAAAAGACTAACAGAATAGAAAACAGGTCTGAGTTAAGCCAAGAAAAGGGGAAACATATAAAAGAAACAATAAGGAAGTCCATCAATAAACATCTAACAACCTTGTCCACTACTCCTGAGGGGCCTTAGGATGAGTCAGGGGACTGAGTCATCTTAGAGTATTTCCAGGTCACAGGCAACATATCTTCCTCAATTTTTCCAGTATCTAATCCAAGGATAGAGGTCTGGGAGTAGGAGGACTAATGGGTATACAGTCATGCACTCTCATCTTGTGGTTAAGAGTGAGTTGAATAGAGTGGTCAGGGTAATCAGGATGGGATGGTGCCCTGAACTCTGCCTCATTGTCAGGACCCGGTACTACCGAGGGTACTGTCGGAACTGGCGAAGTCCTGCAGGCCGGTCAGGGTGGCTCGGCTTCAACGTACTCGTGCGTTACGCCCTGCCTCCTGTGCGTGCCACTAACTTGTAACGAGAATGGATACTCAGGCGAATGCCGAGGATGTCGGCCTGAGTAAGGACTTCTGAACAGAAGGAGGAGAGTAGGGAGGCATAAGCCTAGTTGATACTCAGACTGAGGAACTATGTACACGTATCAACTACTTATATAGGCTGGGGGCGGAATGTGGAATAAGGGTGGCATAAGACATGGAAAAAAGAATAAGGTATGAAGACCATGTGGAGGCATAATCCACAACGATTAGAATAGAATAATAAGAGGGTAAGATAATAGAATAAGCGGTGGGAATGTGGGAAAGGAAATAGAACAATGAGGAATGGCCGAGAATAAAACAATAGGGACGTGAGTGAGTGGCAGGGAGTAGTGAACGTCCCGTGGGTAAACGAGTGAGGGGGAAAAGAAGAGAGTGTAGGGTTGACAAAGAATAGGGGTTGGGGAGGAGGGTAATGAACCGGGTGATAAACCGAGTGTACCGAACCGAAACCGTACGCCGTGGAGTGATGTGAATGGGGTCGGTTGGTTGGTACTGCCGAGTAAGTCAAGCACGATGCACGGTCGTGACACTCATATTCCACTCTACTCCTATCATAATATGCTAGTCTAGAAGTCATTCAAAGAAATATGTATGGTTCTCAGCTTTCTGAGAAATAGACTGCATCTCCTATCACATATGACTGAGTGTAGTGATTGGCGCAGGTATTGGAAACCCGCATGGGTAGCGGGTACAGATAGCACGGGTAAGGGTCAGGGTTAGGATTTCCAACCCGGCCCAAACCTGTACCTGCAGGCAGGTTTTTGTGGGTATGCTTACATAAGTTGTGGGTACGGTTATATAAGCAAGGTTCAGCGCTAACCTTGCTTATATAACTGTACCTGTGCTGCCATCGTCTTTATCAATGTTGGAACCACTGCCAAGCACTTTGCCTTTACTTTGCAATTTGGCCCAATCTGGACCAGAGCAGGACTTTATTTGGTTGTTAGCAATGCTGCCCATGCCACCATAGCCCCATTCGACAAATTTGGGCTCATACAAGTCAGGCTTGCTGTTCTAAGAGGCAGACAAATGGTGACCATATGACTCCACCATTGAGCATGTGCTGGCCATCCTTGCGACCCTTGTTGGAAAGACCATCAGACATGACTGGCACTAGAGGAATGCTATCTTGATATACCCAGGAGCGCTCAGCTTCCTTTGAGGAGATGACATGGCTGATGCGGCAGGCCAGAGGTACACCAGCCTTGCACGGAGAGCATCCAGGACGCAAACTGTAAATCCAGGAGCCAAATGTGTTGCATCGACAGCTGATGCAGCAACAGCGATTGTACAGACTGGTGCAAGGGGCATGGACATGGCAGTGTGCTCATGCATTTGTGCCAAGCTGTATGACAGGCTGGAGGTTGCCATGGAGGGCATCCAGGATACAAAATATAAGTCCTGGAGCCAAATTTGCTGGTGGTTCTTAATGACATGTCTCAGCCAGCCAACCTCCCACATGCAATGCTCATGGGCATCACGTCGACAGCTAATGCCGCAAAAGTGATTGCACAGACTGGTACGTGGGGCACAGATGTGGCAGTATACTTGTCTTCCTGATTGTTAATCCTGTCAAGACCCCTACTGAAAATGCGTACAGCACATATGGCACGTACGGTATGTACGACACGTATGACATGTATGACGTGTATGGCATGTATGATGTGTATGGCGCATACAGTGTGTATGATGCATATGATGCATATGCATGATGCGTACAGCATATATGGCATGTATGGCATGTACGATGCATATGGCACATACCTCACTGATTCTGCCAGCCTCAGTCCTCTTGGCCCCAATCCTGCTGGCCCCAATCCTGTTACCCCCTGCCCTATGTTCTGCTCACTGCCTCATTTGTCTGCACACCTCATGGGTTGCTTTACAGTCAACTTTTTTTTTCCTTTGTTTGCTTGGTTTGTCTATTGTTTTCTACTCGCTTGCATTATTCACTTGCATTGATTAGTATGTATCTCATGGGCAAGTACTTCTTGACACTATATACCCCTATAATTGAATTGAACTGAACTGCAGATATATAAATCCCATCCCTCTGACCTCACTTCTTCACTCACCTCCTGGCATGTCATGTCATGTCATCACATGGCTTGCCATGATGTCTGGTGTCTGGATACTGGTGCCTCTCGTCCCCTCAGGTGGTGCATTCACAGACAGTGCAGGGCCAGAGTTGATTGGTGTTCTTAGAGGGATTCTTCCAGAATTGGTGGAATGCTGAGTGCACACTCTATACACCATCTGTAGATACACCCCAATACCATTCTGACTTTTTGGCTTTGGGTTGAGCACTTTTTTATGCGCTGTTTCAGGTAATGTCCTGAGGTCGAAGGCAGTTGTAGCATTGTCTGCAGCTCTGTCCTGAACCCGCAGGTAAGAACAATACCTGTTGTGGGTCACAGGTAAAAGCAATACCCATTAAACCCA
The DNA here is from genome assembly GCA_003314385.1 of Gomphus sp. MG54. Lineage (NCBI taxonomy): Eukaryota > Fungi > Basidiomycota > Agaricomycetes > Gomphales > Gomphaceae > Gomphus > Gomphus sp. MG54. The sequence continues at coordinate 6,982 of QLPG01007977.1, read as the reverse complement.
TGGGTACCCATACCCATACCCGCAATAACCCGCTACCCATTGCTAAGGGTATGGGTATTCTCGGGTACAGGTATGGGTAGGCACAAAATACCCCGGGGTTACCCATGCCAATCACTAACTGAGTGTAGATTGGATGGGATCTTCTTCTGAGTGAGAAATGTGCCGGGGGAGGTACACAAAGATAATGATGTGTTAATGGTTCTGCCTGGATGTGTGTGTCCTGGGTGTTGTAGTATTACATGGGAATGAGCTCTGAAGAAGACATGATAGCAAATTAGAAGTCTGAAGATGGAGTGCTGAATAGAATGGATAGCTGTGTGATGTAGTGACAGTGAAGATGATATGGGTTGAGCACCATTGGAGTCAAATTTATAACATGGTTGAGATTGACCGCTTTACTGTCACTACCTTTTCTGCAATTCCTTTCACAAACCTGTAGTTCTGCAACCCTGAAAATCTGCAATTCCAGAACTATGAATTCACTTCTCCAGCAGGCATCTTGAAGGATCACTGCATACCTTGCTCCCTTGGTTGCTATTTTCTAAGACCAGATGGTAGAAAATACAAGGGAAGTTACATGTATATAATCTCCAGTCGACTGGACTATTTGCTAGTACAAATATTAACTTAATTTACATCCAAGTTTCTGACTTAAGTTCTAGCCTACTGTTATGGCCCATGCTACCAAACAAACCCACATTAAACCCCACAACCACCCGTGCTGGTTCTGGGACCTTTCTGATCGCTCAAAGTCTGAATAACTGATTTCTGGATGTCCGATACATCATTCTGAGGTTCCGCACTTCCAAACCTCCGAAGACTCTGAAGTCAAGGTTCCATTCCTTTGATAGATAATGTGCAGGATCATCGTGTACCTCACTCCTTGTACTTCGTTTTATATTGCCCCTTGTATTCTCTTCCCCCCCTTGTCTTTACTCGGTAAAAGATAGTACAAGAACTAGATATATGTATATAAACTACCAGTCAACTGGACCATGAATATCGACTTAATACTGCATCGTATTTTCCAATTAAGTTCCAGTAAACTTTCTGACTTTCCGAAATTAGGGACAGACGATCGAGGAGGGCGCAACACATAAGTTGAAGCCAAGTCCCTGCGACCTCAAACCACCCGTACCACCCTATACCATGAACAGTCCCAAGTCCCCCAGTGTTCCCGACTTCCATCTGCTCCAATTCTACCCCAATTCCGATCCTTCACCCCTGCCCTTGGAATACAAATTCCCCCTTTGGAAACCTTTCTGAACCCTCCGAAAACCCCCTCTGGAAGTCTTTAGCTAAGTGCCGACATGCAGATTTAACACCTACTTCTAACTTAGTTTCTCATGCATTTCCAACTTTCTAAAATTAGGGACAGATGATTGAGGAGGGTACAACACATAAGTTGAAGCCAAGTCCCTCTGACTTCGAACACCCACTGTTACAATGTAAAGGAATGACATAGTTGTAATAAAAGTAATATCTCCCAAAGGTGAAGCAATGGCAAGGTTTGGAATAGGGTTTGGCTTCAACTTATGTGTTGTATCCACTAGACCGCACTGGACCCTAATTTTGTAAAAGTGAGAGCAGAAATAAAGACTGAGATGAACAGAAGAAGCTTAGTTGAAATCTTAGTTGATTATCTGACTGAAGACTGAACTTGTTAAGTCCGTGTGTCAGGCACTTAGCTAGTACTTCCAAAGGGGCTATCTGGGTTAGCGTGGAGGTCCATAATGGGGCCAAAGACCGAGAACGGAAATCGGACGGACTACAGACGGAGACGGAAGCACCGGGAGCTTAGGGTCGGTGGCGGATTGGTTCGATCCGGTCACTGAAGTGTTCGAGGTCGAAGGGACTTGGCTTCAACTTATGTGTTACACCCTCCTCAATCGTCTGTCTCTAATTTCGGAAAGGAGATGGGAGTTTACCGGAAATGAATCGGAAACTAGGTGGTAGACTAAGTCGATATTCATACTGGCGAACAGTCCAGTCAACTGGGAGACTATATACATGCAACTATCCTTGTACTATCTTTGCCGGTCATAAAACAAGGAGAAAGGGAGTACAAGGGGTTAATAGGAAGGAAGAATAAGGGAGTAAGGTATGCGATAGACTAGTGCGTTGGTTATCAAGATGTGGAACCTTGGTTGCAGGAATTGGAATTGGACTAGTGGGGGCTTGGACGGACATCACGGGGACAGGAACCATGGAAGGTAATTGTTCGTCCTTCGGTGGTCAGGGAGGTTTCGGAAACAGGGGTGGGTAGTTGGTATGGGTTTGTTGGGGGCATGGGATGTAACAGAACTACTGAATGTATAAGATCTTTATACTACTTTCAAATCTATGAGGAGTTGACTAGATTTCTATAATAGATAAGAAAGTCCAAGGATCATGAAAAGTGAGAACAGAATACTATGTCCCAATCTTGATCTCCTCTGTGACATTCAGGGGTAATGTGTCACCCTAATTTCCAATGAGTTACCCTATAAGGAATGTAGTAACATTTCGATATCAGAGATAGACAAAAATTGCAAATAAGGAAAGTGGAGTGGAACATAATATGAAAAGGTTAAATGTAATAGAAGTCAAGATAGATGTGCAAGCATATGGGGATTGACATAAATAAGTGGAGCATATTGAATGATGCATGTGATGCCAAGATAGATACACAAGGTACATTTATTGTAGCAACTATATGGCATAAGTCCTTAGTGTGAAAGCTAAAGGGCTGTAGCCATATAGAGTACCTTTATACATAGCATGTAAGATATGAAGAATATGGGAAAAGCTATCTACCATGTGACAACATCATCACTGTCCCTGCAGTTGTTTTGGGCCATGAGGGATATGCTCTTACAATGTTACAACAGCATTGAATTTGAAGGCTGAGGGGCATATGGTTGAATAGATGGATAAAGCTAGAGTTAGGCTGAATGGGCTGATTTGAATAGTTGGGAATGCCAGTGCAACAGTTCCTAATACCCACATGACTAGTTGTACAAGTCTAACACTGCAAACCAACCACCACTCTAAGTCCTAGCACTTCATCATCTGCCTTCCATCCTTTCCATTTCCCTGTCATCGACCTTACAACCCCCGAACCCCCACATCCTCAGAACCTCCAGTTCTCCTGTAGAATGCTTCAGAAACCTATCAAATCTCTTTGGTCTCATTTATTCTAAGCACCTGACATGCAGATTTAACAGTCTTTCACATTTCAATGCTCGAACCAGCCTCACCTAACACCATTCCTAATTGCATTCAACTGCTCCACCTCCAGTTACAATTGATAGCAAACCAGACCTTGAAATATCTGAAGTACAAGACTCCAAGATTGATAACAGGTGCAAGGTATGCAAGTTGTTGTCTTTAGTATGGTGGGCAGGATACAAAGGCATGGATGAAGAAACTTCATGGCTCCTCATGACAGAAGTTAACAATGTATCAGAACTCATTCAAGACTTCACAAGTTATACCCATCCAAACCTGGTATCAGGGGACAACCCTCAGGGCCTATTTCCATTTTCCTTAATTTCTTCCCTTTCATCCTATTCCCCCTTTCTTTTATTTACATTACTGATTATTTCTCCATTATTTGTACTTGTTGTGACACAGTAGCTTTATAGCTAGTGATTAGGTAAGGGGATCCTCACCTGATTCTCTTTGGATCCCCTCTATCTAAGGTACACAATAGTGTCAGTAGTAGTCAGTAATACAACTAACCTTTGGATCCTCTCTATCTAAGTCTGATTAGCTTCTGTGGGTGAATCAGGCTAGGAGAAGTCCAGGGCTGGGTTGTGTCCTGCTGGTTCTAGCCTCCAACAGTTTCTGAGATCAGTACTAATGGAGAGTTGCCCTTATAGTAGAACTGGATCACCCAATAAGGACTAAGGGGCTGGCCACATACTTCAAACACAAGCAAAAGTTTTCATACACAGACTATGGTGACCAAACACCCTCCTTCCCCATCCCTTGTAGGGGTCCGACCCTGTTTGCAGTATTGTTACATGTGTACCTAAGTAGGAAAGGTAAAGCTGGACAGTTTGGTGACATAAGTGAGTGGACTGCTTTGGGTGACACTATAAACTGCCACATGGTTTGTAGAGTGTACTTCTCTCCGAAGGCCAAGGCAGCATAGTAAACTCCTTATATCCCCAATACCTTTCCTTTGCAACCTCTATTCCAAGCTCCTAGTGTATCTACATGCTGAATGACCCCCTCTATACTACTCTATAACCTGAAAACTTGTACAATCCACCTTACATCCACATTCTCAAACCTGACCACCTGCATACTTCATTCTATCTGATTCCCTATCACAGCACAACTCTCTCACCCTTGTAACCCTCCATTCTTGCCAGTGACACTGCTGATGCTATGTGTGATGCACCACATGATGTACTTGCTGCCACCACCATCACTGTTCCATCTACCCTGCAACCTGCCCCAGGCCAGTGGCAACAACCCTGCATGTCTTGGGAGATGTGCATCTACTCCTGGAGAGCCTTTCTGACATGCTTGTCTGCAACAAGTCCATTCCCTTGACAATAGCCATGCCTACTGCAGTGACACCCACCAGTCTACCAACTGCACCCACTCAAGTTCATACCATCCCTCATGAATACCCTGTATGGCCTGCTCTCCATTGAATGTGGTATTGTGGAAGTTGACAAGACACTGCAACCCACTCATCACAGATGTGCATAAGTCTGCCACAATTGACCCTCCAGTGTGATGCAGATGCCCCTGCCCCTTCACCTGCATGTATCCAGTTGCAGAACTCTGGGCATCATCCCCAGCAGCACAACTCTCCAAAGCTGGCCAGAGGACCACCTCCATGTATGCTGTGCCTGTGACCTCTGCCATGCACTACACCAACACCCACGATGTGCACTCTATGATAAAGTCCACTATTGTTACCAATGGTAAACATGCTTGATACAAGCTGCAATAGCCCTACAGACTATGGAGCACACTGACTGCACCTCCTCAAGCTTGCTGTCCCTCTTCCTATCCTTAAGTAGGTCCCAGGATCCTCCCCTTTTGAGGACTTGATGCAAACCCTACCCAATATGCTATCTCCCCTTGAGCATAAAGCAAGGATGCCCTGCTGGTCCCAGGGCCTGCTTTCAAGCAACACTGTAATCATTACCCATTGCCATTGCTCAATACTGACACCCACATGGCACCTTGAGTCTTGCCCTCAATTGCACATGGAACCCCATGTATGGCCTGCTCTCCATCAAATGTGGCACTGCAGAAGTTGGTAGAACATTACAACCTGCTGGTCATGAATAAGGTCTGTGGCCTCCTTCACATTCCTACTGGCACACCAATCCCCCATGCAACTAGCATGCCACTCCATGATGTGACAAGGCTCTTCTGCCTGGCTGCCCACCCACATCCAGCAGCCCCAAACAGTGACCCTGAGATATGTGAGTGGGCCATCTAACACCCGTGCCCTTGCCCTCTCTTATATAGTCTCACCAGTGATGCCTTCCTCTGCCCACCCCCAGGTGGGCTAGCCATTACCACATGCACTGCAGACATGTGCCACAATGCTACTTGCTATATCCTCAGCAACCTATGCCCTTCAGCCTGCTCCCAAAGCTGCACTCTTAGCTGATCATACAGTTTCACTTATGCTGCCTTCAGATGCATCCATCTTTGATGCCTCCCCCTGCATCTCTGCCTCCTGCATCTCTGCATATGTGTTGTTGCTGCTTTATCTGCATAGTCCCACAGTCTGAGGGGGCATCCATGGTCATTCCATGCTGCCACTCATTGTTGCATGAGCTCATGTTCTAGTGATAGCAAGACGTCACTGACCCCTGGCCATCACTGATGAGGCAAGGTCCATTCATATGGTCCCACTTCCCATGAGTACCCCAACATATCTGTCTGATAATGCTGCCCCTGCCACTGCTTGCCATCAAGCAATCCACACAGACAATGAGCACATGGATGCCCCCATAGGGTCTCCGTCCAGACTGTTTGCAGTGACCCCACCATCTCTCCCTATTGACATTGCTTGCACTGGCTCACAGTGCAGCCTCAAGTTTAGTTGCTCTTATGGATTCCAAAATTATTAAGGTTGCTACTACACTTGATGATAGTCAGCCCAATGGTGTATACTCATGGTTTGAGCAGCCACAAGCACCCTTTTATATTTCAGATGGATCCAGTACAGAGCCCATCCATAGCAGCTTGTTATCGTCTGCTACTATTTCCAATTCAACACATACTAACATTACCAAGCCATCTGCCAGCCAGCTGACATGAGACTTGTCTGTCTCATGCAACCCCTCAGATCCACATAATCTCATCGATATTTTCCTTGCTTCCTGTCGACCCAGATCACTGGAATTTACAACATCATATCATGAACAACTTGATTATCAGGCAATGTTTCATTGAGAAGCCCTTGCAGAGAGGCAGTGCATCTAGTACATGTGGTCAAGGGTCGGATGGTTCAGATAGACTTGGTGTAAAATTGGATAGAGAGCAATTTGAGGGATTTGAGAAATTGGGAGAAGGCATATTTGGGGCCATATTTATAGCTAAATATCTGAACAATGTGACACAAGGAGTGTAAAGGATGAGGATAAGGATGAGGGTGAAGTTGATGTTAGTGAACTGGTAGCTGTCAAAGTCCTGATGATGAGGTATGTACCTACACCCTCCCACTCATTTCTGATATCCAGCATGCTGCCTATACTCAAGTGATGCATAACCCAGCACATGGATGGCCTGTCAATTCACTGGCTCATCCATCTTGCCTGACCACATAATCGTGTCACCCTTACATGTCATGTCCCCAGATCTTTGTCACGAATGTAGCCTGTTGTCCCCAACAACTAGGCTGGTTGTGGGGACCCCTGTTCTCCTGGTATCGTATAGGCATCATCTAGCAACCCCAAGGTCATGCCCCTACCATTATCCCTTGCTGTCGCCACCATTTCCAGGACTGGCCCAGGAGGTT
>QLPG01007975.1:0-10662 GCA_003314385.1 Gomphus sp. MG54 | reverse complement strand
GACCTTTTCAACAACACCCTTCGGCAGTCCCGAAGTCCGTCAGAATCCGGCTCCTGACACATACATGATTTATGTGCACGTGCCATGATGTACATGATGTACACGACATATGCGTATGCACTGTGACGAACGTGATGTATGCAATACTCATACACACATGCACTGCCACATATGTGATGTATGCGCATGTGCCACGACAAACGTGACATATGCAATGCCTGTACGCACATGCACCACTGCATATGCGATGTATGTGCATGTGACATACGCGATGTATGCACATGTGACGTATGCTGTAAGGGCAACCCTTCAGCACCAACTGGAGGTATCTCACAGAAGAGCTAAGCAGGGGGAATCCAAAGGTTTTTAATTATTACTACCTAAATACATGTGGGGTCCTCACCTAAGCAGGGAGAATCCAAAGAGGAAATGTAAGGGCAACCCTCTTACAGCCCCAAGGTATATCTTGGAGGCAAGCTAAGCAGGGGGAATCCAAAAATTATTTAATTATCTACTACCTAAATACATGTGGAGTCCTCACCTAAGCAGGGGGAATCCAAAGAGGAAAGTCTAAGGATTCCGCTGCTGGTGAGCCCCTTTTATACCCTTTATATGGGTGGTCTGTGCACTAGCTTACAAATCAATACATCGGAGTTTGTAGAGCCAATCTCCTGGTACTAAGTCCGAGGCTCGGGTATTTGCTCCAAGTTCTAGTCATCATGTGTTAAGACCTTTTCTGTCTCCACTCGGTGGTTTCTGGGCCTCTTAGCCTTGGAGTTAGTCAGAGTTCGAAGTAGGACTTTGGACCTGTATCAGGGCTCGGAGCTTATCGGAGTTTGAAATGGGACCTCGGAGTTGGATCAGAGTTTAAAGAGGGTCGTCCCCTGACAGGAAAGTCTAAGGATCCCACCACTGGTGACCTCCTTTTATACTCTTTATGTAAGTGGCCTGTGCACTAGCTTACAAATCAATACATCGGAGTTTGTAAAGCCAACTTCCTGGTACCAAGCCCGAGGCTTGGGCACTTACTCTAGGTTCTTATTCACCATGCTTAAGATCATTCCTATCTCTGCTTGGTGGTCCTTTTGGACTTGGTATCAAGTCCACGTACTGAGACCCATCCGCCGGCAGTGCCAACCGAGCAATCATCCTATATCCATGACCAAGTGCCTGCGTTGCCTGCATAACACCACTTGGTGTGCCGGTCCCGGCTCGGCACCTTTGCCATCCGCACTCCTCGGTTCGTTTCACCTTGGGACTCCCCGTCCTTGTATTATCCTCGGACGTGACCCCATTGTTTTATATCCGGCCACTCCCTATTGTCCCACTTCGAGTCACGATCCTATTATATTGTCTTTCATTGTTCTATCCCCGCTTTGCATTCCTTATTCTAATTTTGTTCATTGTGGACAACGACCACATGCTCTGCATACCTTGTTGTCCCACATTCCTTATTCCACATGTCGCTTCTTAACCTATATAAGTAGGACATGCATGTACATACTTCCTCATTCTGGGTATTGACTAGGCTTAGGCCCTTCTACCTTCTTCTCCTCTGTTAAGTCCTCAACTCGGGCCAGCATCTTCAGCATCCCCCTGAGTATCTGTCTGTTGCAAATACAGTGGCATGCACGGCAAGTAGGGCGCAACGCACGAGTATGTTGAAGCCAATGCCACTACTCTTGGCCTGCAGGACTTGGCCATAGTCCACCCGACCTTTCGACAGTACCCCTTGGCAGTACCGAAGTCCGTCAGTATCCGACTCCTGACACTTGGGCATTTTAGCCTCGGAGTTGGTCAGAGTTTGAAGTAGGATCTCAGACCTGTATCAGGCCTCGGAGTTGGTCGGAGTTTTAAATAATACTTCGGACTTGAATCAGATTTTGGAGAAGGTCGTCCCCTGACATCACCCCCCCTTCTAGAGTGCTGTGTCCTCGTGTGTCAGGCTCCAGGAATGCCGAGGAGTGGCCAAGTCCTGCAGGCCAGGAATAGTGGCATGGCTTCAACGTGCTCGTGCATTGCACCCTACTTCCCATGCATGCCACCGATTTAGGACAGAGGGATACCTGGGAGAGTGCCGAGAGTGTTGGCCCAGGTAAAGGACTTGGGACAGGAGAGGGGAGGACAAGAAGGTGTAAACCTAGTTGATTTCCAGAACGAAGAACCATCTACATACATTGGCTACTTATATAGGCTAATAAGTGGGATGTGGAACAGAGTGGCACAAGGAATGGAGAACAATAAGGTATGAAGAATCATGTGGAGGTATTGTCCACAATGATCAAGAATAGAACAAGGAATGTGGATGATAATAGAACAATGAAATATGACTGAGAACAAAAGAGTGAGTGAAAATAGAGCAATGGAGAGTGGCTGAACATAAAACAATAGGGCCACTGCCAAGTGACAACAAATAATGAGTGTCCTGAGGGTAAACAGGCAAGGGGAAGGACAGGGAATAAAAGAATGATAAAGAATAGGAGGGTGGGATAGAGATAATGAACCAAATGATGAACCAAATGTACCAAGCTGAGGCCACACACTGGTGAGGGATGATATGTTGGTACTGCCGAGTAAATCAGAGCATGGTATTGTGGGCTTTACATCGTGGCATGGAATGATAGAGATTCGAAGGCCATTGTTTGGATCCTCCGAGGTGCTCCCAGATGTTGCATGTAGAACTCTTGTATCTTAGTGGGAGCATTCATGTCCTCTTCCTTTAACCATGTATTCTCTTCATATCCATACCCTTGCCACTTTACTAAAAAGTAGAGCCCCCCTTGCATCAGGCGACTGTCCAACACTTTTTCTACCTCATAATGTTCTTCTCCCTCTATTAATTCCGGTGGTAGAGGTGGTTCGGACCTTTGACCTGGAATCAGATCTTCAGGGGCTGGGAGGAGTTTGACCACATTGAAGACAGGGTGGAGCTGAGATAGAGATTGTGGAAATTAGAGATGTCTTCCTACTTTTCTTTGAATGGTGTATGGTTCCAAGTATCGGTGGCTCAATTTCTGCATGGGTCGTTTTGTCTGGATGTCCGAGGCATCTAGGTATACTCGGTCTCCTGCTTGGTATTCTGGTGCTGGGGTTTGGCGTTGGTTGTAGTATTGTGCCATATCATTTTTTGCCTTTGCCAGTGCTAACTTTGCTTCTTCTAACAACTGTTCCATTTGGTCTTTGAACTCATTTACTGTTTCAGTCTGTGACTTTGGCTGTTGTAGTTCAAAACCCATCTGCAGGTGTCGTCCCATGTCTAGCATGAAGGGAGTTTGCTGTGTGGCAGAATGCACATGATTATTGTACTGGAATTCTGCCACTGGTAGGAGTTCGTCCTAATTGTCTTGTCGCTTGTTGATAGGGAACGGCATGGGTCACCCACGGGTCAAATGTAGGTGACCCGCACCTGACCCATGGGAAACCCAAACCCGTCAACCCATGGGTCGACGGGTGTCAGGTGCATGCCGCATGCATATGGTGCATATGGCGCGTACGATGTGTGCGGTGCATACGACACGTACAGCGTGTATGGCGTGTACAATGCATACAGTGCATACGGCATGTATGGCGCGTATGGTGCATATGGCATGTATGACTCGTACCCCATGTTCATCACATTCGTGGTGTCGTGTACGGCGTTTTCGTCGCATTCGGGGCATCGTGTTCATGTTGGCGCATGCACGTATGTGTAAGTTGCGTTCGTGTTGGACTTGACACCCCAGGTTGGGCCTGGGTCACGGGTGCTTGCGGCTTGACCTGCACCCACACCCAAGGACACCTGACCCGGTGACCTGTGCGGGTTGGCCTGACCCATGCATTTCCCTACTTGTTGACAAAGACTCAGAGGCATTGCTCCAGCTCCTGGTTGACACATTCCATCTGGCCATCTTCCAGTGGGTGGTAGGCTGTTGTTGCTGCAAGCTTGATACCCAGGAGTCGGTAGAGTACACGGGTGAACTCCAAGATGAATTGAGGACCTTGGTCCAAGACCACCTGTTCTGGGAGTCCGTGTAGTTTCCATACATGTGTCAGGTAGAGTCGTGCAGCTCCTAATGCTGTGATGGTGGTGTTTGTGGGGAGGAAGTGTGCCCTTTTGCTTACTGAGTCAACTATGTTCATGACCACATCATGTCCATGGGCATCTGGCAGCTCTACTATGAAGTCTATGCTAATAGTGTCCCACCGGGCTTCGGGGATGGGGAGTGGTTCCAATTCTCCCATTGGAGGCTGTCTCCGGATCTTGGTCCATATGTAGGAGTCGCAGGTTTTTACATACTGTCCCACATATCGTGACATCTGAGGCCACCAGTAGTTCCTGGAGATCAGCTCTAATGTTATCCATCTTCTCAGGCACCGTACATGCTGACAGGCCTCGGGAAAGCCAAAGGGGTCGGACGGGTAAAGGCCAAGTCCTGCAGGCTAGAAGTAGTGGCATGGCTTCAACGTGCTCGTGCGTTGCACCCTACTTCCCATGCATGCCACCGATTTGGGACAGAGGGATACCCGGGAGAGTGCCGAGAGTGTCGGCCCAGGTAAAGGACTTGGGACATAAGAAGGGAGGACAAGAAGGCGTAAACCTAGTTGATTTCCAGAACGAAGAACCATCTACATACATTGGCTACTTATATAGGCTAATAAGTGAGATGTGGAACAGAGTGGCACAAGGAATGGAGAACAATAAGGTATGAAGAATCATGTGGAAGTATTGTCCACAATGATCAAGAATAGAACAAAGGAATGTAGGCAAGAATAGAACAATAAACTATGACCCAGAACAAAAGAGTGAGTGAGAATAGAACAATGAGAGTGGCAGAACATAAAACAATAGGGAGTGGCTGAACATAAAACAATAGTGCCACTGCTAAGTGACAACAAAGAGTGAATGCCCTGAAGGTAAGCAGGCAAGGGGAGGGACAGGGAATAACAGAATGACAAAGGATAAAGGGGATGGGATGAGGAAAGTGAACCAAATGATGAACCGAATGTACCGGACCGAGACCATGTACTGGCGAGGGATGCCTTGTCACTGGTGTGTGGGACTAAAAGGCAAGGGTTGTTCGGTCGGTACTACCGAGTGAACCAGAGCTTGGTATCCGGGGCTTGACACATCTCCCCGCATGTCCGGCTATTTGCATGTCGTGGTGCTGGGAAACAATGCATCTCCGAAGGTCTGGATCATTCCAGACGTAGATCTTCCCTTGGAACTGGAGGAGGCCATCCTGTTCCATCCACTTGGCAGATTATACTGATCTGGCATGCCCCTGTCGGAGTTCTATGATAGCCTTGGCTACTGGATCTTCCGGGCCCGAGGTCCAAAGCTTTGCTCGTATGTCTAGGAGGATATCTCTTTCTTCTCTGACTGCTGTAATTCCTTCCAGAGCTCGGATCGTGAACAGCTCTGGTCGGAGGAGGATTATATTCTCATTATCCTCCAATCCAGATCTGTGATCCACTCTCCTGGAGAGTGCATCTGCTTTGCCCATGCTTTGTCCCAGTTGGTGATGGAGTGTGAAGTCGAAGCGAGATAGGAAGAGGGACCATCAGGCTTGCCCTCAGTTTAACTTTTTAGAGGTTCTGAAATACTTCAGATTCTTATGGTCTGTCCAGATCTCAAACTGGAGTTGTGTTCCCTCCAGGAAATGTTGCCAACCCTCCAGAGCTCGGATGATGGCTAGCATCTCTTTGTCATGGATTTCATAGTTTCTTTCCACTGGACTTAGGCTTTTGGAGTGAAAGGCGATTGGATGCCACAACCCATCCTCTGGTGATTGTTGTGAGATGGTGGCCCCTGTGGCAAAGTCCGAGGCATCTGCTTCCACTCTGTATGCTCGAGAATCATCTGGGAATGTCAGTATCGGGGCCAAGGTGATAAGCTCCTTAATTTTTTGGAGGGCCATCTCTTCTCTCTCTTCCTACTTCCACGGTTCCCCTTTCTTTGTGAGGTCAAAGAGTGGTCGAGCATGAAGGGAGAAGTCCTTGATGAAGTGCTGGTAGAAGTTTGCAAATATGAGGAATGACTGGACTTCCTTTCATTCTTCGGAGTTGGCCACTCCATCACTCCTCGGACCTTTACAGGGTCCATTTCTACCTTTCCCTCTGATATGATGAGTCCCAGATACTCAATTTGTGTTTTCTCAAACTTGTACTTCTCCTTCCGAAGATAAAGTTTCTGCTCTCGGAGTCGTTCTAACACTTGGCATGTGATCCTTCGGTGCTCGGCCAAGGTCCAAGAATAGATGAGGATGTCATCAATGTATACGCAGATGAGTCCTGCTAGGATGAGGTCTGGGAAAATTTCATTAATCATGGTTTGGAAAGTGGCTGGACTGTTCATGAGCCCAAAGAACATCACCAGTGGCTCAGATAGTCCTCAGTTTGTCTGAAAGGCAGCTTTCCACTTGTCCCCCTCCTTGATTCAGACATTGTTGTATCCCCATCTGACATCCAGTTTTGTGAAGTATTTAGCTCCCTTGAGCTGGTTGACCAGCTCTGGAATAAGGGGTAGCAGGTATCTGTTCTTCACCATCATCGTGTTTAGCTTTCGGTAGTCCTGGATGAGACGGAGGGATCCCTCCTTTTTTTTGATGAAGAAGACTGGGGATGCCATCAGAGATTTTGAAGGTTAGATACGTCCAGTCCGAAGGTTCTCTTGGATGAAAGTATCTAGCTTGGTTTGTTCTAACAGGGACATGGGGTATACTTTGCAGTTAACTAGATATGGTCCCAAATCTTTCTCTCTGGGAGCTCATCGAAGGATTCCTTGGCAAAGACACTCTCAAATTCTCAGAGATATTTGGGGATTTCTGCCTCCATTTGGACATTTTTGTAATGGGCCTCTGCCAACCTCTGGGAGGTAGTCTGCACGACTCGGACTTGTTCCCCTTCTGGTGGGAGCATGACACACATCACTTTATCCCTGGGCTCTAATTCATCCAGTGGGTCCTTCTCTTCTTCACTCTCCTCGTCTACCTCCACACTTCCCTCCTGTAGACCTTTCTCTTCTAGGAGCTTTGGAAATGGGCCAGTCCGACACTCTCGGATTTGCTTTTTCAACACCCGCTCCTTCCTTCATTCATCTTGCGTTTCTCCCATTTTTGGAGTCTTATCCAAGTCTGCTTTGGTGGAGCCTCCGATGTTTGTGCGTCTTTTGATGGCTGTTCTTCTGAAAGGGAATGTGCAATGATTTCATCACTCTCTTCTTCCAGATACGAGAACCTATTATGTACAGGCAGTGGGGGCACACAATTCACCCACTGCCTGTCCCAAAATCCTCCTCTTCCTCTCTCTCTTCTTCCCTTTCTGCCACCTCGGGGTTCTTCAATACTTCTGTCGGTGCTATTTCTGATACCCCTACAAGGTTCAGAAGTTCTGGAAGCAGCTCCAGTTTTTCCTCCATACTCATGGTTCGGATGTCGAAGGATAATGGGCAGTCCCGTGCATAATGCCCGTGTTTTTGGCATCGGTGGCAGGCCCCTAGGGTGGAGCTTTTAGCTCAGGTCCAATCTACCTCCATCAGGGTTGGAGCTTCCTTCGAGGTGATTGGTGGTGGCATGGGAGCTCGTTGGGGTGGTTCTAGAGAGCGAGGGGATAGTGCTGATATTTTCGGAACTCTAAGCACAAACCTGGGAGACGTGTTGTTTGGGTGGGCAGAGGTCCAATGTTGACTGTGATGAGCTTCTGTGAACACTTCATTGGCTTCCTGATCCCAGGCAACCCTTCGTGCTGCCTCATACCATCCCTCAGGATCATCAAAGCTTGGGGTTCCACTCCCCAGGAGGGTGACCTTTGTCTGTATTCCCAGTTCAAACCCTGGGCAGAACTTGATCACAATCATCTTTTTGTCATGGTATTCTGCGAGGTCTACCAGTTCTATGAATCAGTCCACATATTCTTCTATGGAGTCTTTGCCTTGGTACCAGCCTGTTCCCTCTAGTCGGGTAAGGGCAGAGAGTTGTTCATTCTTTAGGCAGAAATTTTGTATGAAGTCTGATTCGAAGGTTCTCCAGTCCAAGTAGTGGGGATGTCTGCTCCTCTCGCTTTGGAGGATTTTGTTTGCGAAGTGGGCTGCTCTATCGGATTTGAAATAGGAGAGAGCCCAGTGTATCTGAGACTGGCTGTTTGGGAATTGATCTCCGCATATTGCAAAGTAGATGTTACAGGAGTTGAGGAAGGCCCTCCCCTTTTCTCTGTCTCTATCAAAGTCCAATGGCGGTGCAGGCCTGATTCTGGAGTTTCCTTGTAAGGTGGTAGTACTCCGAGTGTCCGAAAAGTGTGCACTTGGAGTTGGGTCATCCTCTAAATTTTTGGAGTTTAACCCCTGATGCATAGGATTATTTAGTTTGGCCATGATTGCTCTAAGGGTTTCGTTTATTGTGGCATTTGCCGTTTGGTTTTCTGCCAGTTCTTTCTCTACCCTCCACAATCACTCCTCGGAGTCCATGCTGAAGGTGAGAGTAGTGGGGATATCTGTGGCTCTGACTATAGAGGAGGGGGAGTCCGGTGTCAGGTACGTGCAAAAGTTGGTACTCTCTGAATCACTTCCGTTGAGTCTGAAACCACCTATGACTGTGTTGCAGCACGGCTCTCGGTCCTTATTGGAGAGACTTTCCTGCTGTAAGGGCAACCCTTCAGCGTCATCTGGAGGTATCTCACAGAAGAGCTAAGCAGGGGGAATCCAAAGGTTTTAATTATTACTACCTAAATACATGTGGGGTCCTCACCTAAGCAGGGGGAATCCAAAGGTTTTTAATTATTACTACCTAAATACATGTGGGGTCCTCACCTAAGCAGGGGGAATCCAAAGAGGAAAGTCTAAGGATCCCACCACTGGTGACCTCCTTTTATACTCTTTATGTAAGTGGCCCATGCACTAGCTTACAAATCGATACATCGGAGTTTGTAAATCCAACTTCCTTGTACCAAGTCTGAGGCTTGGGCGCTTACTCTAGGTTCTTATTCACCATGCTTAAGATCATTCCTATCTCTGCTTGGTGGTCCTTTCAGACTTGGGCATTTTAGCCTCGGAGTTGGTCGGAGTTTGAAGTAGGATCTCAGACCTGTATCAGGCCTTGGAGTTGGTCGGAGTTTGAAATAATACTTTGGACTTGAATCACATTTCGGAGAAAGTCGTCCCCTGACATACGTGACATATGCATATGCAACTGTTAGGGATTAGGGGATGATCCCTTGAAGTCTGGACACTTCCCAACTGGTTCAATGTATAGGATTCCAAACCTCTCCTCCAAGGAAAAATCCAACTTAAAATTAGTCTTATCTGGACTACCAAAAAATATTATAATGTTTGGCTGGCCATTTAAGAGTGAATTACCTTCAAGTAATTAACCCTTAAATCATCAAGCTCATCAAGCCCAAGGAAAACCTCCAAAAAACATATAATTTTCGCTTATTTTCTACTTGGACCCACAAGGACCCACAGCCAGGCGCCAAACAATCACACATGGAAAATGGTGCCAAACTGCTGGTTCAAGCTCTCAAGACTCAATTGTACAACAAATTCCTGGGTTTATGTGATAATTATTACACACAAGGTCAGCCCAGAAGCATGACTCACATACTATTAATATTTCATGACTTGACCAGTCACAAGACTACCAGTTGTGGGAATATGACTCATTAGTGACTTGTTTAGTGACTCATAGGATGACTCATAACTTCTATAGGCTTCCAGGACTTTCCATTCCTTTCCACACCCTTCCACTAATTTCAGGAAAGTCTTGCCTTATTGGGGATTTACATAATCAGCTTAGAATTAGTATATATAGAGACTAGTTCTGTAGCATAGAATAAATAAATCTTACTCTTATCCTTAATCCACTGGATTATCTAGTGCAGCAAGCACTCTTATATAAGTCAGTCCAAAGACCAACTTAGGTACATTGGTCAGAAGACCAGTTGCCACCCTTTCCGTCAAGAGGTCCAAAGACCAATTGGCAAAACCAAGGTTCATTCCAAAGAGTGAAGCTCACCCTTTGTCAAGCCCGCAACACTGAGTACCGACTCACTCGGGAATACCAACCAACCGGCCCTCACCCGCATTATCTCGCACCACCATGCGGCCTTGGCTCGGTACATCCGGTACATCGTATGGACCACTCCCCTCGTACACCCCCTTTCATTGTTCCTTCACCCCCTATCCACTCCTTTACCCGTTTCCCCCGAACAACATGACGGCCACTCATTGTCTTGGCCATTGCCATTGTTTTATCTTAGGCCGTCCTCTATTGTTCTATTCCCGCCCACCATTTCATTATCTTATTTTCAGCCATACTCTATTATTCTAATACCGCTTACATTCCTTATTCTATTTCTGATCACTGTGGACAATGCCTCCATGTGGTTGCCTCATACCTTATTGTTTCCATTCCTTATGCCACCCTGTTCCACATCTTGCTTCTTAACTATAAAAGTAGTGGGATGTATGTAGATAGTTCTTCACTCAGAATATCAATTGATTCGCACCCCTTTGTCCGCTCTCTATTTCTAAAGTCCTTCACTCGAGCCGACGCCCTTGGCATCCTCTCAAGGCTCCTCTTGCTATCCAAATTAGTGGCATGCATGGAACAGCAGGGCGTAACGCAAGAGCACGTTGAAGCCTAGCCACCCCGTAACAGTTTGCAGGACTTAACCGATATCTCAGCGTCA
>QLPG01007969.1:0-33954 GCA_003314385.1 Gomphus sp. MG54 | reverse complement strand
ATTAGGGAATGGCACAGGTCACCTATGGGTCAAATGTGGGTGACCTGCACCCAACCTATGGGAAACCCAAACCCATCAACCCATGGGTTTTTTCCCATGGGTCGACGGATGTCGTGTGCGTGCTGCACCCGCACTCCTGTGGTGCGTTTGTATCATATGTCACATTCGCGCCAATACAAACGTGCTGTACATGCACACACCAACACAAATGCATAGTACGCATGTGCTGTCAAGTACATGTACCAAGGATCCGGTAACTCGGCAGTACCGACTAAAATACTCCATTAGTAACCAAGTACAAACCACTCAATGAGTTGTTCTCGGCTAGACGCACATATCGGTCACATTCCTCATTCCCATCCCACGCCTACTCCTCACCCCTCGGTCCACCTCACCTCGGGACTTCCTGCCCTTGTGTTATCCTCGGCTACAGCCTTGTGTTATCCTCGGCTACAGCCTTGTGTTATCCTCGGCTACAGCCTTGTGTTATCCTCAGCTACAGCCTTGTGTTATCCTCGGCTACAGCTTTGTGTTATCCTTGGCTACAGCCTTGTTTTATAATCGGGCATTTCCTATTGTCCTATTCTAGGGCATGTCCTATTATTCTGTCCTTTATTGTTTTATCCCCATCTTACATTTCTTATTCTAATTTTACTCGCTGTGGACAATAACCACATGCTCTGCATACCTTATTGTTCCACATTCCTTATTCCACATGTCGCTTCTTAAACTATATAAGTAGGACATGCATGTACATATTTCCTCATTCTGGGTATCGACTAGGCTTAGGCCCTTCTACCTTCTTCTCTTCTGTTAAGTCCTCGACTTGGGCTGGCATCATCAGCATCCCCCTGAGTATCTGTCTGTTGCAAATACAGTGGCACGCATGGCAAGTAGGGTGCAACGCACGAGTACGTTGAAGCCAACGCCACTACTCTTGGCCTGCAGGACTTGGCCATAGTCCGCCCAACCTTTCGCCAACACGCCTCAGCAGTACTGAAGTCCGTCAGTAACTGACACTTGACAGTATACCCAGAATCACACTACTTCCCATGCCTTACTTATGATTACGACCTCACAAAATAATAGCAGCGACACAAACATGTCAACAAACAAGGACAGTAAACAATTCCAGCCAAACCAACCCGAGCATACCAAAATCCTCAGCAAAAATGGCAAGCTCCTCCCAATTGAATGACAGAGACGCATAATCAACAATCTGTGTCTTTTTTGTGGCGTAAAAAATCACAAAATTGCCGGGTGCCCTAAAACAAGCAAAACCCGTACAACTACTACTCCCGACCCCATCCCCCAGGCAACTGGTACTCCAGATGCTAAAGCTGAAAATTCAGCATCAGCAAACAGAAACTAGATCGCCATCCGACCGGCCTCTGAGCACACCAAGAGTTGCATTGACTTGGCAGATGCCAGTAGTAAGGTTCATTCAATGCTGCTACGTCATCCTCTCTTCTTCATTTTAATTTTGTTCCATCATCTGACATTGGTACCTCAGACTTAGTATCAGGAAGTCGGCTCTACAGACTCTGATATGTTGATTTATAAGCTAGTGCACAGACCACTTACATAAAGGGTATAAAAGAGGTTCACCAGCAGCAGGATCCTTAGACTTTCCTCTTCAGATTCCCCCTGCTTAGGTGAGAGCCCTACATGTACTTAGGTAGTAGTTATAATTGAACTTCGGATTCCCCCTGCTTAGCTTGCCTCCAAGACACCTCTGAGAGGCTGCAAGAGGGTTGCCCTTACAGTGTCTCTACAATGCAGTACTTGAACAAATCATGTAGCTTACTCTTTGGATCAACAATGATACCTTGAGCAAGGTCCTCTTTGATGAGTTGTTCTAGTCAATCTTTGCCGATGTACCCAAGGTGTTGATGGAGGATAGAACAAGTGGTGCATGTCAGGAAAGTACGTTCACAGTATAGGAGGGTTGTCCCATTGAGTGTACCAATGTTTCAACGTATGGATCCAGTGAACATTAAAATGTTATTCTTGATAAAAGATTCATGCTCACCTTCAATGATGATTTTGAGTTTATTTTATCACACAGCAGAGAGCACAGAGAATAAATTGTTCTTGAGATCAGGGACATATAACACTCGACTGAATTCTACAGACTTGGCAGGCTTCCATCAATCAAGGATGAGAACATGACACTTCCCCTGCCAGTTTCTGTCAAGTACACGTACCGAGACCTGGTAATTCGGCAGTGCTGACCAAGCAGCCATCCTATGTCCACATCCAAGTGTCCACGCCGCATGCATATCACTTGGTACACTGGTCTCGGCTCTGCACATCCACCACCCACATTCTCCATCTATTACCCCTTGCATACTCTATGCGACTAGCCATCCATTAATCCTACCATGCCTACGATCTGCCTCACCTTGGGACTTCCTGTCCTTGTTTTATCTTTGGTCGCAACCATTGTTTTATAGTTGGGCACCCCCTATTGTCCTATCCTTGGCCGCATCTCTATTATTCAATCTTTTATTGTTCTATTCCCATTTCCATTCCTTCATTCTAATTTTACTCATTGTGGACAATACCCACATGCTCTGCATACCTTATCGTCCCACATTCCTTATTCCACATGTCACCTCTTAAAACTATATAAGTAGGGCATGCATGTACATAGTTTCTCATTCTGGGTATTAACTAGGGTTAGCCCCTTCTACCTTCTTCTCCTCTGTTAAGTCCTCTACTTGGGCTGACATCATTGGTATCCTCCCAAGTATCCCATCTGTTGCAAATCGGTGGCATGCATGGAGAGTAGGGCACAACGCACGAGTATGTTGTAGCCAAAGCCACTACTTCCTGCCTGTAGGACTTGGCCGTTCTTGTCTGGTACCTCGGCAGTCCCAAAGCTTGACAGTTTCCCATATGATGTCATTGTTGGCAAGTTGTACAGATACTCTGCATGGTTCTATGTTGTAAATCCATTATCAATGTGGTGTCATATGTGCTGTTGCACCTGAGTCTGCATTCTAAGTCATGTCAGTACATGTGGAAGTATGTCAATGATAAATGGGACTTGCAAGCTTGGTGGCCTGAGAAATGTTTATGGCTTCTTCGGCAGAATCACTGGATTTATTCCTATCATCAGCCATATTAGTATGCTTGGTGTCTGGTTTGTCTTTAGGCTTCTCTTGCCTGTCACATTGTTGTGCTCGGCAGTCCTTCGTATTATGCATAGAATTCTTCCCATGGAGCGAGCATTTGAATATGGCCTTGTTGGTGGAGGCTGTCTTGCCTTTTGTGGCAAGTGTGCCAGCAGATCCTGAGAGTGTTAATGCTACAGCAATGTCATCCAATTGCATGAGATTGTCTGCCTTTTGGAGCTCAGTGAGAATGGCATCTAGCATGCTGACTCCCTTGTGTGCAAGGTTATGTTTGAGTTGGTGCTGGTTATCGCTGCCACCAAGTCTGATGATGATGATGCCGATAATAAGTTCATCAACTAGGTCTGCAGTGGTGAGTCCCAGCATGAGCACAGCAGGTGTCTTAATGGTTCCATTAGCATCTGGAATGGCCGCTGTCATAGATGCTCCAGGAGGGAGTAGCTTACAAAGGAGGTTTACAGTGCTGATGCATCGGGCACCATACTCTGAGAATATTTCAGAGTCATGGCCTGAGTTGCTCATGCGAAGTGAGAGGAGTTGTTGAGTGGCAAAAAGATATGAGTTGGTGTCTTTTAAATCATAGTGACTGAGGATTGCAGTCCATATGGGATACACATTTGTGGGTTCGATATTGGCAATGATGGTATATTGCCCTGCATCAAGAGTGTCATGAAGGTATCCTGCTATCTTGCTCCTGCAACTTCTGAAATCTCTGATGTTCTTGTGGTCATCAGATGTAGCTTTGGGAGGCAGCATCAGTTCTGTCTCTGAGCCATTAAGAATCTCATACACATCGTACTGAAGCACTTTATTGATACAGCTTTCTTTCCAGTCCTGAAAGTGATTGGTCGATAGTTTGTTAGAAGCTGCCAAGATTTGTGCTGTAATATCAGCCATTATAGTTGAATGAGTGGTATGAGAGTGGAGTAATGTAAGAGATGTGGCCTGCAATGATAAAAGGACATAATCCTGGTTCAAAAGTGATGTCATAGACAAATGTTTGAGTGTTAGACCATAGGTCATTTATTGAACAAAAATTGATATGACTTAATTTGTGGTTTAGGTATGTCCGGGACCCATAACCTAATAAACGTGGAATTTAACCACATGAGCAATCACTGCGAGTGATGGTAGTTAGTGTCAAGTACACATACCGAGACCCGTTTATTCGGCATTGCCGACCAAGCAACCATCCTATATTCATGACCAAGCGTCCACACCACATGCATAACACTTGGTACGCCGGTCTCGGCTTGGGACGTCCACCAGCCACACTCTTGGTCTTCACCCTTCGGTCTGTCTCCCCTTGGGACCTCCTGTCCTTGTATTATCCTCAGTCACGACTCCATTGTTTTATACTCAGCCACTCCCTATTGTCTATTCCTTGGCCACGCCTCTATTATCTTAACCCTTATTGTTTTATCCCCGTTTTGCATCTCTTCATTCTAATTTATCCATTGTGGACAATAACCACATGCTCTACATACCTTGTTGTCCCACATTCCTTATTCTACATGTCACTTCTTAACCTATATAAGTAGGACATGCATGTACATATTTCCTCATTCTGGGTATCGACTAGGCTCAGGCCCTTCTACCTTCTTCTCCTCTGTGAAGTCCTCGACTCGGGCTGGCATCATCAGCATCCTCCCGAGTATCTGTCTGTTGCAAAACCAGTGGCACGCACAGCAAGTAGGGCGTAATGCACAAGCACATTGAAGCTAATGCCACTACTCTTGGCTTGCAGGACTTGGCCATAGTCTGCCCGACCTTTTGACAGTACCCTTCGGCAGTACCAAAGTCCGTCAGTAACCGAAGCTTGACAGTTTGTTTATTTTAGTAGTTCTACTTCATATACATGATAGTCTTACCTGAAAGTGATAGTAGTTTGTTAAAGGGAACTCCACCCCTTGCTGGCACTTAGATAAGCAGCAGCAGCCAGATAATAGAATATGTATTGCACCTTCTAATAGTACAAACCTTAGTCTTTGCATACTGTTAAATCCATGTGTCAGTGTCAAGTACATGTACCAAGATCCTGGTAATTCAGCAGTGCCGACTGAGCAGTCATCCTAGGTCCAAGTACAAGTGTCCATGCCACATGCAAGTCACTTGGTACGCCGTTCTCAGCTCGGCACATCCACCACTCACATTCCTTGTCCTTATCCCTCACATACCCTACGCCATTCACCATCCATTAATCCTATCATGCCTACCCCTCATTCCTTGATCCACCTCACCTCAGGACTTCCTGTCCTTGTTTTATCCTCAGCTGCAACCATTGTTTTATAGTTGGGTACTCCCTATTATCCTATCCTTGGCCACATTCCTATTATTCTATGTTTTATTGTTCTATTCCCATTTGCATTCCTTCATTCTAATTTTACTCGTTGTGGACAATACCCACATGCTCTGCATACCTTATTGTCTCACATTCCTTGTTCCACATGTCGCTTCTTAAACCTATATAAGTATGGCATGCATGTACATACTTCCTCATTCTGGGTATCGACTAGGCTTAGGCCCTCCTACCTTCTCCTCCTCTGTCAAGTCCTCTACTTGGGCCAGCATCATCGGTGTCCTCCTGAGTATCCTGTCTGTTGCAAATCAGTGGCATGCATGGAGAGTGGGCGCAATGCACGAGTACGTTGAAGCCAAAGCCACTACTTCTGGCCTGCAGGACTTGGCCATTCCCCATCTGACATCTCGGCATTCCTGAAGCTTGACAGTCAGTGTTAAATCTGTATGTCAGGTGCTTCATATAATATTACAGAAGGATTCCATAGGCTTCCAAAGGATACCATAAGAGGGGTCGATTCTGAGGATGTAGGGGTTGGGGGTCAAGCTCAAGGGTGGAACAGAAAGGATGGGAAGTGGATGAGAAGTACTGGGGACTTAGGGTGGGGGTTGGTTATGGAATCTGGTTGGTACGACTAGTCATTTGGGTGTTTGAAGTCAGATAAACTTGGCTTCAACTTATGTGTTGTGTCTTCCTCGATCATCTGTCCCTAATTTCAGAAAGTCAGAAACAGGTGAGAGACTAAGTCAGGAAAGAGGTGGAACTAAGTCAGAACTTGGGATGCAAAGTAAGTCAATATTCATACTGATGAATAGTCCAGTTGACTGGGGGTTATATATATGTAGCTACTCCTTGTATTATCTACTGTCTGGTTAAAGACAAGGGGAGGAGGACATACAAGGGGTCAATAGAAAAATAAAAACAAGGGGGTAAGGTACACAATGATCTTATGGGACACTTATTGCAAGAGTGGAACCTTGGTCCCAGAGTTGTGGAGGGTCAGGATTGTGGAACTTCAGGTTGTTGGGATGGAATTGTGGAAAGGCAGTTAAGGAAACTATCCATGAATGACTGTGGCTGGAAAATCCCCCAGGGACAGTGATGGTCATTGATTAGGTTGGTCTGGGACATGGTCTATAACATGATACTGTGACTTCTAGGGGATTCCAGGACCTTCCATCCCTTTCCATAACTTTCCACTAATTTCCAGAAGGTCTTGCCTTATTAGGGAGTTACATAATCAGCTTAGAATTAGTATATATATAGACTAGTTCTGTAGAGTAAAGTAACTTAACAATCAATCTTACTATCACCCATAATCTGCTGGATTATCTAGTGCTGCCAGCACTCTTGCATAAGTTGGTCGATGGCCACTTAGGTGCCTTAGTCTGAAGATCAGTGACCACCCTTACAACAACAGGTCTAACACTTGTTGGCAGAGGTTTATTCTGAAGACTATATCTCAAACCCTTCTACCAAAGTGGAAGGTTTCTCAGCTAAAATATAAAAGGTATGCAAAAACATCATAAAAGAACTAAATCAGATTTTATAGAACATCTGTGGAAATAATCCTAAAAAAGGGTAGAATAATAGTTCACACACATAAACTATTATTCCTACATGTAATTGACAAGGTACCTGCCAAGGTCCCCTCTAAACAATTCTTTTTGGACATCAACCTGGACAGGCATCAACTTGCTATCATCTTGTTAGAGAACTTGATTAGGCTTTCTTCACACCAAAGTTTTGTCATAGTTCTTGAGTTACCTCTTTAATGGTTCCAAAATACTGGTGAATACAAGGAGCCAAAGGCTAACACAAAAGAGGAGAATTCAAAAGAGGCAGTTACAAAGGTCACACAAGCTAAGACAGCTAGTATAGGTCCTATTCAGCTGTTTGTGGCAGATGAGCTTGCAACTTGAAAGCACATGACTCACAAGTATATTATTGACTCCAGTGCATCTGCCTCAATAAGTGTACATCAAAGCTGGTTCTCAACATATCAAAAGCTGGACCTACTATAAAAAGTTTAACTAGATGATGACTACTTCATCCTAGCAGTGGGAGAAGGCCATATTGCTCTTGAAATGAACCTAGGAGATCAAACAATGCCTGCCATTGTATAAAAGGTGTTGTGCATACCAGACATCCAGGGGAATCTACTATTAGTCTCTATACTCATTTGAGATGGCCTCCATGTCTCCTTCAAACCTAATAGCTGTCAGATACTCAATCAGAATGGCCAACTCATTAAAGCTCACATGGAAGGCAACTTGTATATTCTGCATGCACAAGCAGCCCTACCTGAACAGGCTTACATTTGCATGGTTGATCAGACCTATGAAGGACTCTAGGCACTAATGTAGCACTTACCACTAAAGCTGAAACAACCTCAAAGGCTAATACAAAGACCTGGCACCACCATTTAGGACATATCAGTGTCAGCTTTCTTTTGAAAATGATACAAAAGAGACTGGTGAAGGGTATAGCACTTACCAAGGATGACAAGTCTAAGATGAACCAGCCTTGCAAGCCCTGCCTGTATGGGAAACAAACCCACCAACCAATAGCAGCTGAAACTTCAGATTGCAAAATGATGGTCCTAGCATATATCTTCTCGGATGTATGTGAGAAAATGCAAATCCAATCATGCACTGGCTATGAGTATGTTGTCACATTTATTGATGATGCTTCCTGGCTTGTTGTTATGCCCCATGCCCCCAACAAACCCATACCAACCCCCACAATCACCCACCCCCATTTCCGAAACCTCCCCGACCACCGAAGGACGGACAATCACCCTCCGTGGTTCCTGCTCCCGTAACGTCTGTCCGAACCCCTGCTAGTCCGACCCTGATTCCTGTGACCAAGGTTCCGCATCTTGATAACCAACGCGCCAGTTTATCGCATACCTTACTCCCTTGTTCTTCCTTATTATTGAACCCTTGTACTCCCTTTCTTCTTGTTTTATGACCGGCAAAGATAGTACAAGGATAGTCACATGTATATAGTCTGCCAGTCGACTGGACTGTTTGCTAGTACGAATATCGACTTAGTCCACCCACCTAGTTTCCGATTCATTTCTGGTAAACTCCCGTCCCCTCTCCGAAATTAGGGACAGATGATCGAGGAGGGTGCAACACATAAGTTGAAGCCAAGTCCCTTCGACCTCGAACACCTCAGTGACCGGATCAAACCAATCTGCGACCTACCCTAAGTTCCCGGCGCTTCCGCTCCATTCGTAGTCCATCTGACTCCGCCTTCGGTCTTCGGCCCCGTCACGGACACCACGCCAACCCGGATAAGTCCCTCCAGAGGTACTAGCTAAGCGCCTGACATGCGGACTTAACAGTATATTCGTACTCACACTCCTGATCGTCATGAAAAATAAGACATGAGCAAGATTCTTACGAGCATGCGCTAGACCCCTTTTTCTACGGGCACCACTCTCAAAGAGTGCCCCCGTACCACTGGGAAACATGACCAATCTTGCCAAAGCTATCACTACGCTAGCAAACAGCCTAGCTACCTCTAAGAAATCGAGACCCCCTACGCAAGTTCAAAACCCAGACCCTTTCGACGGTTAGGGAACGGCACGGGTCACCCACGGGTCAAATGTGGGTGACCCGCACCCGACCCATGGGAAACCCGAACCCATCAACCCATGGGTTTTTTCCCATGGGTCGATGGGTGTCAGGTGCGCGCCGCACCCACACGCGCCGTACGCAGGCGCGACATACGACACAAACGTGCCGTACGCGGGCACGACATATGACACAAACGCGCCGCACGCGTGCGTGTCATACGCGTGAGCGTAAGGCGCGTTGGTGTCAGCGCGTGCGTATATGGCGCATGCGCGTACGGCATGTTGGTGTTGGCGCGTGCGTATACGGCGCGTTCGTGTCATACGCATGCGCGTACGGCGCGGTCGTGTCGTACGTGTGCGCGTGCGTGTCGTACGCGCGTACATGGTTGAGGCCGCGGGTTGAGCCGGGTCACAGGTGCTCTCGGCTTGACCCGCACCCAAACCCAAGGGCACCCGACCCGGTGACCCGTGTGGGTTACCCTAACCCGTGCTATTCCCTATCGATGGTTCTAACCCCAGAAAATTACAAACCTTCCTCGTACAGTGCAACCTAATTTTTTGGGACGACCCAGAAACCTTCAGCACCAGTAGCACCAAAGTAACTTACACGCTATCATATCTAACCGGAACTGCCCTAGACTACTTCAAACCCACCTTCACCGCCCATGACAAACCCCTCTGGCTCCACGACTATAACAAATTCACTTCCGAACTCAAAACAAAATTTGGCCCCCATGACCCGGAAGGCAAGGCAGAACTGGACCTCGAGAAACTCCACATGTGTGATGACCAATGCATCATGGAATATATGGTTGAGTTCAACTGCCTTGCCACCCGTACCCTTTGGGACGACTCCGCCCTTCGCCATCAATACTACAAGGGGCTCCCGGGAAGAATTAAGGACGAAATAGCCAGGACAGGAAAACCATCCTCCCTGCTGGAACTCCACCTCCTGTCCCGATCCATTGATGCACGATATTGGGAACGAAAATCGGAAGTCACCAAGGAACCCACCCGGACACTTGACCCCCAACGGACGCCCAAACTTGAAAAAAATGGGAAACTCACGCCCCTGGAACGACAACGCCGTTTCAGGCAGGACCTCTGCTTACTCTGCAGCAAAGCAGGCCACAGGGTCAAAAAATGCCCTAAGAAGGAAAGCACCGACTCGGCAACGACAACCCTGGCACGAACGAAGGAACGTTTTGAAGCTGTCGACACTCCCGTCATACTCTGACTCAACGCATCCACCCTCTCAAGCCCAAATGCACTGACCATTTGTCTAACCTCTGACTTCCTACCAGGACAACATCTGAACATGCTCGTTGACTCAGGATCAACACACTGTTTCCTCGATTCAAGACTAGCATCTAGATACAACCTTCAGTGCCAAGACATCACGCCCATCCCACTAAGACTTTTCGACGGGACCTCCAACTCCTCCATTCGCAAGACCGTCAAACTTCTGGTTTGCTTCCCCCAAGGGGAACGACACTCCGTAACCTTTTTCGTAACTCCGCTTGACTCGAGCTGCTCGGTGGTCTTGGGACATAACTGGCTTACCCGCTTCAACCCAACGATTGACTGGGTTTTGGGCAACATATCCTTCAAGCCCCCGCCGCTGACCGGCTCCGTGAAACCGCCCGAACCTATAGCCCCCTCTCATCACTCTCCTGACCCCTCAAAAAAACCACTCATTGCGCCCAAGGTGGCATTGATCAATGCAGCAGCGTTTGCCCACATCTCGAAGATGGAGGGTACCCAGACTTTCCAACTACTACTCCTCGACCTCGACAGAATCAAGGATGGTCCCGTAGACCTATCCAACATCCCGAACGAATACCACAAATTTCAGGATGTCTTTAGTAAAAAGCGTACCAACACCCTGGCCCCACACCGACCCTATGACCTAAAGATAGACTTAGAGGAAGGAGCCTCACCCCCCTTCGGCCCCATCTACTCCTTGTCAGAAAGCGAGCTGAAATCGCTGTGCGAATTCTTGGACAAACACATATCCATGGGTTTCATCCGCCCATCCCGCTCGCCTGGCGGGGCACCCGTCCTGTTTGCCCGAAAGAAGGACGGTTCCCTACGATTATGCGTCGACTTTAGAGGACTCAACAAAATCACAAAAAAGGACCGGTACCCGCTACCCCGCATCTCCGACCTACTCGACAGCCCCCGTAAGGCTAAAATCTTCACTAAAATAGACCTACGACACGCGTACCACCTCGTCCGCATCCAAGAAGGTGACGAGTGGAAAACCACCTTCCACACCTGCTACGGATCCTTCGAGTGGCGCGTCATGCCCTTTGGACTGAGCAACTCCCCGGCCGCTTTCCAATGCCTTATGAACAACATCTTCTCCGACCTCCTTGACGTTTTGGTGCTGGTCTACCTAGACGACATCCTGATATACTCCGATAACCTGGAAGAACACAGGAAACATGTGCGTGAAGTCCTAAAACGACTCCGAACGAACCACCTGTATGCCCGTGTAGACAAATGCCAGTTCCACGCTGACACAGTGGAATACCTGGGATACATCCTATCTCCAAACGGCCTCACCATGGCTAATGACAAGGTCAAGGTGATCCAGGACTGGCAAACTTCTACAGACATTTCATTTTCAACTACTCCGACATCACGATTCCGCTAACCCATTTGACACGGAAGGACACACCTTGGAACTTCTCCGAAGACTGCAGGACATCCTTCAAAACCCTCAAAAAGGCTTTCACCACAGCCCCAGTGTTAAAACAATGGACCGCCGGCTTCCAACTCATCGTTGAAACGGACGCCTCCGACTACGCCCTGGCGGCCATCTTATCCATAATCTCCCCCACGGACAATGAGATACACCCGATTGCCTTCCACTCCCGGACATTTTCACCCCTGGAACTGAACTATGACGTACATGATAAGGAGCTACTTGCCATCTTCGAGGCCTTCAAAACCTGGCGGCATTACCTGGAAGGCGCACCCCACCCCATCGACGTTGTAATAGACCACAAAAACCTGGAATACTTCTCAACGACCAAACTTCTCACCTGCTGACAAGTCCGATGGTCAGAATACCTTTTGCAATTTAACATGACCATCCATTTCCGCCCGGGATGCCTCGGAGCCAAACCAGACGCTCTGACCAGACGATGGGATGTCTACCCCAGAGAGGGAGGGAACAACTACACCACGATCAACCCTCACAACCTCCGACCCGTCTTCTCCACAGAGCAGCTATCCACCTCCCTATGGGCCATGGCACTATACTTCCCATCTCTATGAGCGGCCACAATAATGGACACAGAATGACTTCACAATGACATCCGCGCAGCAATCCGAAACGACCCAGAAACCTCGGAGAAACTCGACAACCCCAACGGAAAATGGTCGGCCACACCAGACAACCTCCTCCTCCTCAACCAGCGCATCTATGTCCTGGACAGCGACGACCTCTGCCTATGAATCCTACAAAACAAGCACGACCACCCCGTCTCTGGACACTTCGGACAAAATCGGACGCTAGACCTCATCAGGAGGGAGTACACCTGGCCCGGACTCCGAAAAACCATGAAGTCCTATATCAAGTCCTGCACAACCTGCATGCGTGCCAAAACACAAAGACACCGACCATACGGCCTCCTGAAACAACTGCTGGTCCCCATACGCCCATGGAACTCCATATCAATGGACTTCATTGAGAAACTACCCCCATCGGCCGGCTACAACTCCATCCTCGTCATCGTAGATCGACTCACCAAACAACCCATCTTCATCCCGACCCACGACACCATCACATCCCCCCTCCTAGCCAAACTGTTCGTGCTCCACATATTTTCAAAACACGGGGTCCCATCGCACGTTACCTTGGACCGCGGAACAGAGTTTGTGTCTTCCTTCTTCAGGTCCCTGGGGAAGGCCCTAGACATGAAACTACACTTCACTTCCGGATACCATCCAGAAGGCGACGGACAAACTGAGCGGATGAACCAAACGTTGGAACAATACCTCTGGGTCTACTGCAACTACCAGCAGGACAACTGGGCGGACCTCCTCCCAATCGCAGAATTCGCCTACAACAATGCCCCCAACGCGACAACCGGAATATCTCCCTTCTTCGCCAATAAAGGATACCACCCGGACATCACCTTCCACCCCGAGCAAGACCTGGCCTCCTCGAGAGCACACGACTTCACAGTGGACCTAGATGAACTGCACCAGGAGCTCTGAAAAAATATATCCGCGGCTCAGCAATGCTACGCTGCCTCCGCACACCAACACCGCTCCCAAGGACCGGAGGTCAAGGTCGGAGACAAAGTTTTCCTTAAATCAGACAACATCCGGACCACAAGACCCTCCCGGAAGCTGTCCGAGAAATACCTAGGACCCTACGAGGTCATAGCCCAAGTAGGACCAGTATCCTACACCCTTCACCTTCCAAAAAACATGAGGTCGATCCACCCCGTCTTCCACGTCTCAATGCTGGAACCTTCAACCCCCAACACCTTTCCCAACCACACAATACCACCGCAACCGCCGATAGAGATCAATGGGGAACGCGAATACGAAATAGCGGAAATCCTGGACTCAAAGATCGATCGACGTCATGGCTGCCAACTCCGATACCTAGTCAGATGGACTGGTTATGAAGGAACAGAAGAAGAGACCTCCTGGCTCCCTGCCACAGAACTAAACCACGCGAGGGAGGTGGTTTTGGACTTCTACTGTGCCTATCCGCTCAAACCAGGCCCAGGGAGACCAAACGACCAGTCTTGACCACCCTATACATCGTTCGACAGCCAAGGACCTCGAGGGCTCGGTCCTAATGGGGAGGTACTGTTATGCCCCATGCCCCCAACAAACCCATACCAACCCCCACAATCACCCACCCCCGTTTCCGAAACCTCTCCGACCACCGAAGGACGGACGATCACCCTCCGTGGTTCCTGCTCCCATAACATCCGTCCGAACCCCCACTACTCCGACCCCGATTCCCATGACCAAGGTTCTGCATCTTGATAACCAACGCGCCAGTTTATCGCATACCTTACTCCCTTGTTCTTCCTTACTATTGAACCCTTGTACTCCCTTTCTTCTTGTTTTATGACCGGCAAAGATAGTACAAGGATAGTCACATGTATATAGTCTGCCAGTCGACTGGACTGTTTGCTAGTACGAATATCGACTTAGTCCACCTACCTAGTTTCCGATTCATTTCCGGTAAACTCCCATCCCCTCTCCGAAATTAGGGACAGACGATCGAGGAGGGTGCAACACATAAGTTGAAGCCAAGTCCCTTCGACCTCGAACACCTCAGTGACCGGATCGAACCAATCCGTGACCTACCCTAAGTTCCCGGCACTTCCACTCCATTCATAGTCCATCCGACTCCGCCTTCGGTCTTCAGCTCCGTCACGGACATCACGCCAACCCGGATAAGTCCCTCCGGAGGTACTAGCTAAGCGCCTGACACGTGGACTTAACACTTGTCAACATTGCATTCCTAAAGGAGAAGAGCAAGGTCTTAAAGCACGTTAAAATGTTTGTTAAGCAGGTCAAAGTCCAGACTGGAAAATGAGTAGAAACCTTCAGGAGCAATGGTAGAGGATAGTATAACTCAAAGGCCTTCAAGACTTACCTTGAGTCTAAAGGTATTCATCATGAGAAAACAAATGCTTACACCCTACAAGAGAATGGTGTAGCAGAGCAGATGAACCTTTCCTTGGTAGAATCTGCCTGTGTGATGCTCCATGATACAGGACTCCTAAACTCCTACTGTGCAGATGTAGTTGAGTATATAGCACACATCTGAAATTGTATAACCACTCACTCATTCTCAGGCTCAACCTCCTATGAGGCATAGAGTGGAAACTTACTAGATGTCAGCCAGTTCTTAATCTTTGATTGCAAGACCTATGTACATGTACCAGATGAGGAAAAGTTTTAAAGACCTGTCAAGTCCACGATACCAAGCTCCAGTTCACTCAGCAGTACTGACCAAACTACCCTTACCATTTAATCCCACACACTGGTGACAAGTCATTCCTCACTAGTATGTGGTCTTAGCTTGGTATATTCGGCACATTATTTGGTTTACTCTCCTCATCCCACCCCCTCTATTCTTTATTATTCCTTCATTCCCCATCCTTCTCTTTACCTGTTTGCCCTTGGGACATTTACTATTCAAATATTATTCAGTCATGGCCCTATTGTTTTATTTTCGGCCACTTTCTATTGTTCTATTTTCACCCACTCTCCCATTATTCTATTCTCGCTTACATTAATTCCTTATTCTATTCTTGATCATTATAGACAATACCTCCACATGCTCTGTATACCTTATTATTCTCCATTCTTTATGTCACCCTATTCCACATCTTGCTTCTTAACCTATATAAGTAGCAAATGTATGTAGATAGTTCTTCACTCTGAATATCAACTAGGTTTACATCTTCTTGCCCTCCCTTCTTCTGTCTAATGTCCTTTACTTGGGCCAACACTCTTGGCACCCTCCTGGGTATCTCATCTGTTCTAAATTAGTGGCACGCATAGAAAGTAGGGTACAACACATGAGTACGTTGAAGCCAAGCTACTCCAACCAGCCTGCAGGACTTGGCTGTCTCCCACCAGCATCGTGAAGTTGGCATTATTACTATAGTGCTTGGCCCATAGGGAACGGCACGGGTCACCCACGGGTCAAATGTGGGTGACCCGCACCCGACCCATGGGAAACCCGAACCCGTCAACCCATGGGTTTTTTCCCATGGGTCGATGGGTGTCGGGTGCGCGCCGCACCCGCACACTCTGACGTGAACGCGCCGTACGCACACGCGACGTGCGACATGAACACGCTGTACGTCGCGTGCGCGTACGGCGCATTGGTATCGGCGTGTGCGCATACGGCGCATTGGTGTTGGCGCGTGCGCGTACGGCGCGTTGGTGTCGGCGCGTGCGCGTATGGCGCGTTGGTGTCGGCGCGTTGGTGTCGGCGCGTGTGCGTACGGCGCGGTCGTGTCATACGCATGTGCGTATCGCACGGTCGTGTCATACGCGTGTGCGTATGGCGCGGTCGTGTCATACGCGTGTGCGTACGGCGCGGTCGTGTCATACGCGTGTGCGTACGGCGCGGTCGTGTCATACGCATGGGCGTATGGTGCGGTCATGTCGTACGCGTGCATGCGCACGCGTACATAGTTGAGGGGGCGGGTTGGGCCGGGTCACGGGTGCTCTCGGCTTGACCCGCACCCAAACCCAGGGGCACCCGACCCGGTGACCCGTGCGGGTTAGCCTAACCCATGCTATTCCCTATTGGCCCATGCATCATCGGTAGTACCAGTGCCTGACAAGACCATTGAATTTGTCTTTATTAGGTATATTGCAGACAAAAAGGCTTACTGATGTATTAACTGGCATATTGAAGCTATATACAAGTCCCAAGATGTCATTTTTAATGAAGGAGTCACTGCTGATTGTGAATGAGTGATAGTAGAAGTTGATCTATCCCTGGATATAAAGCATGATGTAATTTCATCTTCTCCTACTACTATAGAAGAGGGGGAAGATGATGACCTATAAGATGATGCTGTCTCAGATAAGGACAGAGTTGACAAGGATGAAAACCTACCAGTATTACCTCCTCCAGCTCTAACTCCTCTACCACAACCAGCCCCTCACCACTCTACCAGGATATATTGCTCACCTATACCAGAAGATGACAGTGGATATGAGGTGACCTTATATGCACCTAAACAGAAAGGCAAGAGTCAGTGAAGTTCAAGCTAATGTGGCTAAGATACAAGAAAAGGAACCAGAGACTTATAAAGGTACTATGTCCAGCCCTAATGCCCTGCTCTGAAAAGCTGCCTACACTGAAGAACTTCTATCATTTGTCAAGAGGTCTAAAGAGTAGAAGGTAGTAGTACACTGCAAGTGGGTGTTCAAAATAGAATGTAGACCTAACAGAGAAATAGCCTGCTACAAAGCAAGGCTTGTTGCCAAGGGTTTTACTCAAATTGAAGAGATTGAGTATTTAAAAACCTTTTCCCCTATGGCCAAATTCACATTAATTCAAATCCTCTTTGCATTTGCAACATACCTTGACCTCAAGCTATACCAAATGGAGGTTAAAATGGCTTATCTACATAGAGACCTAGATGAAGAGATCTTTATACACTTACCACCAGGATTCTGAAAGCCAAATGTCATCTGGAAACTGAAGAAGAAGAGTCTATATAGACTTAAACAGGCAGCTCATGAGTGGTACAAGAAGATATATACCAAATTTGAGAAGATCAGCTTTACTTGTTATCACTCAGACCATAGTATCTTCCACCTCATCAGGGATGATGGATTGGTGCTCATAGCTATCTATATTGATTATCTACTGATCCTGTCAGACTCATCGGCCTTACTCACACAAGTCAAATCTGAACTGGGAAAAAGATTTGATATGACAGACCTAGGAGAAGCACATTAAATCCTTGGTATAGAAGTCAATTGCAACTGAAGAGATTGTATACCCACTGTGTCACAAAACTGATACATACAAACCATCATTAAGCAATATGAGATGGCTGACTGCAGAGAAATATCCATATTTATGGAATCAAACCTTCATTTAGAGAAGCTTACTATCCTAGAAATTAATGCAATACCTTACCAAAGTGCTGTTGGCTCCCTTATATATATATGCTATGATTGGGACATGACCTAACATTGCACATGCAGTGGGTGTACTAAGTCAATTCTATACAAACCCAGGCCAGTAGCATTGAGTGCACTGAAATGTCTTTTCCACTACCTATGAGGCACATTGGATTTCAGTATTGAATTCCAAGGAAGATCAAATACAGAACTTATCGGTTATGTCAACTCTGATTGGGAATCTGACAAGAACAATCACTGCTCCATAACTGGATATGTATTCCTTATCTGTAGAGGTGCAGTTAGCTGAAGCTCCAAGAAACAGCACTTAACTGCTCAGTCAAGAACTGAGGCTGGATACATGGCTGGTGCACATGCTGTAAAAGAAATTGCTTAGCTCAGAATTTTCTAATCTGAAATAGGTCAAACACTAACATGGCTCCTAGTACACAATCAATCCACTATTGCACTTGCTCAGAATCCCAAGTTCCACAGTCAAACAAAGCATATTGCTATATAGCATTAATTTATTATGGACAAAGTAGAAGAGGGTGTCAGGGGACAGCCCTGAGGGCCTATTCCCTTTCCTCTATTGTCCTTATATTTCCCTTTAATTCCTTCCATTTTATTTTATTTTCCCTTTCTATCAGGGGACAACTCTTAGGCCCCATTTCCTTTTCCTTTACTTCCTTATATTTTCCTTGATTTCCTATATGACTTACTCCTTTTTATCCTATTCCCCCTCATTTCCTCACTGTTTGTACTTGTTGTGACACAGTAACTATATAGCTAGTGATTAGGTAAGGGGATCCTCCCTTGGTTCTCTTTGGATACCCTCTAACTAAGGTATGCAACAAGTACTAGTAGTAGCTAGTAATTTACTTCTAGAGAAGTCAGAGAGTTGTCCTTATAGTTGGTGAGTTAGTGTTGGCATAAGCAAATCAGTTATTTTTATA
Organism: Gomphus sp. MG54; assembly: GCA_003314385.1. Lineage (NCBI taxonomy): Eukaryota > Fungi > Basidiomycota > Agaricomycetes > Gomphales > Gomphaceae > Gomphus > Gomphus sp. MG54. The sequence goes on along the minus strand of QLPG01007969.1, from coordinate 15,330 downwards.
ACTTTTACAAAAATTAGAACATTTTACAAGTGGATTAGGATCTATTTCATGAAGGCTGAAATTTTACATATTTTTTGAGCTGAGTCAAGTTTATCAAGGTGTATATATGTATATACATGTACTTTCGGAGCCTTTTATTACCGAGTCAAGTCAAGTTAAGTTGAGAGGCAACTGTATATGTTGCCTAATACATGCATAAGGTAGATCTAGTAATTCATGAATTTTTTCATTATTTCTCCAAATTTTCTGCAGCCCTTTTTCAAGCTCTCTTTGCATTCCATCCCAATATAGAATGCACCAAACCCCTGGTTTCGGTATTTACATACTTATAATGGGAAGGAACATCATTGGTAGAGTAATGTACTATTCAAAGCTGGTTAATAAATAGTATACTACTTTACATTTATCTAGCTAAGTCTGATAGTTTATGATTCAAGAAGTTGAATATGTTATTGCTGCTCAAAACTGTTTTTATATCTGGCACTACCGACACTTAAACATTGAACCATCAAATATTCATATCTAATTCTATAATGATCTTACTATTCTACTTCAATGACACAATTCTTTACACTAATTCCACCCACAATTTCCATCAAGAACAAATCCATTTAATTCTAATAACAACCTTCATTCCTTCTTCAAAATGAAGCAAAGCATTTATGTTGTCAAGCATTCCTATCAAGACTGGAAGAAGTCTGGCCAACTATTTCCATATCAACAATATTCACTTTTCAAACCCAAAATTATTCTGTATGTTCTCTATTATTTCATTCATTTAAAGATTATATATGCACTGTACAAAATTGTCTCAAGGGTTTGTTATACTGTCTCAACTCCTCCTGTATTTTCACTTTTCATGTGATTATTTCATCCCTGTCCTTCACAGTTTTATAGTATGATATGTAAAATTGTTCAGTCAAGTATTCTATCTCTTGACCACAATCCATAAAGCACAAAATAACTAAAATAAAATAAATCTTGATACTGCAGACACACTTGCAGTAAAATACTCTATTTACTCTTGGGCTCTTTTTTGAATAGTTAGTACTGGAATATATTCCTGTAATATTTAATAGACTATACAAACAATCTACTAGAGTGAATAGGTAAGCAAGACCAATAGATGATAGCTAGTTAAGTGTATCACCTCAGTGTTTGGATGTCAAATGACTGAGGAAACAGGGGAACCTAGGTAGCTACTTATATAGTCTTTCAGAAACAATAAAAATATCTAAAAGAAGGAAACAAAAGGAATAGTTTTTGTGACTATACAAAGACTATATGTTGCAATAATAATTATGGAAACAATATGTAGGGTGACATGGTTTGTCATGCTAGGATGTCATCATCTCCAACAATTTCTACAGGTGAACAGGTTGCAGACATACTTACCAAGGGCCATCCTAAGGCAAAGTTTATCAAGTGCACCAGTGGGATAGGTCTCTGTTGGGATACTATGGATATACAGTGAGTAGGTGTATTGAGAGGCATGTAGTCAAGTAACCAAGTCTACTATGACCTACAAGTTGCCAACTCCAGCCCTGGATGCTTTAAAACAACTTGGGTATTCACATACCCAGATGGTCTTGATTAAAGGAGTATTCTTTCTTTTCTATAATCTAGAACCCCATCTCATGACAGAATCCCAATAACACCATACTAAGACAGTTCATTATATGCCCTCATCTACATTTCACATGCCCATATTTCCTTATCACATGCTTCTTACAATATATATATATAAAGAAAAAGTACTATTCTAAATACCAAGTAGTTCAAATTCTATTAACAAGTTTTTCTCTTTTCTCTACAAATACTACTGCAATGGTCTTTTTCTTGCTTGGCTCTTAGTCTTAAGAGCTAGCAGGCCAAACTTCTAGTACTTAGCTGAGGTTTCAGGCCTTCAGTTTAGGGCCTGATGGAGATACTAAAAGCCTATTAGACTTGAGAAAACATACCTCAAGTCATCTCTCACTTTAGCTTATCTGCCCCTTTAGTCCTCAATCCCTTTCCCCCTTGTTCTACTCTTTGCTCCATTCTTCCCAGGACATGTCTTCTGCTACCTAGAGGTCTCAATGATGCCAAGGGTGCTGAAGTTTTGATTTGAACCCTCAGTCTATTTAATAGGTACCTAGGCTAAGCCATTTGAACTTAGTTCAGCATGTGAAACAGGTTGTCCCCTGACAGATACTTTTGCTCTTAGTATCTAGAGAGGAAAGGGAAGACTGTTTTGAAAGATTTTTGAGTGAATGAATGTGGTAGAAATGCAGACTCATAAAAAAGCTCATGAGTGGTCAGACCAAAGCTGACACTTTATTATTGTTGTTACAGTTAATAACTACGCTACTTATACATGTAAAATATGCAAATATAAAGGAAAATATTTTCATGCATACAGACAGAAAATACAGAATGTACATGAAATGGCAAAAATAGCATTGTAGTGACAATAATAATGATGAATGATAAAGAAGAGAGAAAAGATAGAAATAATTGTGGAAACAATAGAAATAATAAGAAAAATAAAGAAGATAAATCATACTATTTATCCTAGCAGAGACAGCTACTTTTATACTTAGTTCTGATAAGTTGTGTGCATTTAATTATAGGATACTTCACTTGAGAAAGTGTATTGGGATATTGCAAGTTTATACTATAATATATCATGTGATATGTTTTCATTATATAAGTTATGCAGTAGCTGATTTTTCTTTCATCAAATATAATCAACTATTATGTTTGAAGTGGTCACTTTAGGGGAATTCAACATACTATATTCAGACCACCAAGTATTTTTATAACTATACTGATATTTATCAAAGTAATGAAATGTTACCCCCTCTGTCTTCATTTTAGTGACTCTGTATCTATTTATAGGAACCTAGTATCCTATATACTTCTTCAGCCTGTACTTCAGTCAAACTGTATTGCAGTACTATACTGTATGTAACCACTGTAAGGGCAACTCTCTGTCAGTACTGATACTGGCACCTGCTCATGCTAAGGCAGTCGGAATGGAGGAATATGGAAGGAGGTGTTAGGGTAGTTGAGGGTTTACAGTACTGCCTTGGCCTTCAGAGGGCAGTACACTCTACCAACTATGCAGTGGTTTATAGTATCACCTGGAGCAGTCCACTAATGCTCCATTTCCTCTGTCATTCCTATGCTAGCTGTCAGCAACAACAAGAGCCTCAATACTTGAGAGCAGAAGAGGGAAATGAGCAATGATACTTGTCGGTGTATTGACCAGCTCAAGACTAAGCTTTAACTAATTACCTAAGAACTGTACATATGGTCTAGCAGAGTAGCAGAGTCCAATAACAAGCAATATAGAGAGAGAAGTGGAGAAATTATGATGCTAGCCCCATTCCCTCTAGTAGGTATAAGTACACTATCAGGAACAGGATAAAATTGTCCAGAGTATGAGGAGGGAGGGTGTTGGCTACCATAGTCTCTGTGTGAGGACATCACTCACTGGCCGTACACTTTGATGTGAGGACATCACTCACTGGCCATGTACTTTGATGTGAGGACATCACTCACTGGCCGTGCACTTTGACCAGTGAGTGATGTCCTCACACAGAGACTATGGCAGCCAACACCCTCCCTCCTTATACTCTGGACAATTTTATCCTGTTCCTGATAGTATACTTATACCTACTAGAGGGAACAGGGCTAGCATCATAATTTCTCCACTTCTCTCTCTATTGCTTGTTATTGGACTCTGCTACTCTGCTAGACCATATGTACAGTTCTTAGGTAATTAGTTAAAGCTCAGTCTTGAGCTGGTCAATATACCGACAAGTATCATTGCTCATTTCCCTCTTCTGCTCTCAAGTATTGAGTTGCTGACAGCTAACATAGAGGAAATGGAGCATTAGTGGACTGCTCCAGGTGATACTATAAACTACTGCATGGTTGGTAGAGTGTACTGCCCTCTGAAGGCCAAGGCAGTACTGTAAACCCTCAACTATCCCAATACCTCCTTCTATATTCCTCCATTCCGACTGCCTTAGCATGAGCAGGTGCCAGTATCAGTACTGACAGAGAGTTGTCCTTACAGTGGTTACTATAGTATTGCAATACAGTTTGACTGAAGTACGTATCCTACCCTACCCTTATCCTATCAAATAAGATAAGGTAAGGATAGAAAAGAGTAGGGTAAGGTAAGGTAAGAATAGGATAGGATAGGGTAGGGTAAGATAGTCAATGGGTGTCAGGTACCACTATACATGCATGCATATGGTGAGTGCATGTCATATGTATGCACGTATGGTGCATATAGCATGTATGGCACATTTGTGTCATATGTGTGAGCATGTGGTACATGTGTGTTATGGGCACATACATGATACTGTAGGTTGGGCCAGGTTGCAGGTGCTCTTAGCTTGACCTACACCCACACCTAAGGACACCTGACCTAGTGACCCATGTGGGTTGGCCCAACCTGTGCCATTCCCTATTGGTTCATGCATATTATTGTTGAAGAAATATTATAGTTCAACTCAGGTTCCTGAGAATTAGACTTGAGCACATGACTTTATCTCCAGGTCCCTGCTGTCAATGTCTCCACAACCGATGTGGTCAAAGTGCATGGCTACCTGTTAGTACTCTATTGGTGACTCGGTTCTACTGTCAGGACAATTCTCCATCAGCACTGATCCTAGCAACTACTGGAGGCTAGAACTAGTAGGATACCACCCAGCCCTGGACTTCCTCCTAGGGCCTGACTCTGGGACTCTAATCCAAAGCCTACCCACAGTGCTTCTCAGACTTAGGTAGAGGGGATCCAAAGGTTAGTCTATTACCAGCTACTACTAACATTGTTGTATACCTTAGGTAGAGGGGATCCAAAGATAACCAAGTGAAGATCCCCTTACCTAATCACTAACTATATAGCTACTGTGTCACAACAAGTACAAATAGTGAGGAATAACTGATAGCAGGAATTAAGGAGAAGGGGGAATAGGATAGGGAAGGAGTAAGTGATATAGGAATTTAAGAAAAATATTAGAAAAGTGAGGGAAATGGAAATAGAGCCTAAGGGTTATCCTTTGGCAGAAAGAGGGAATAGAATAACAGGGAAGGAATTAAAAGTGAATTGTTATAGCCCATGCCTTCAACAACCCACAATCACCCCCCCTATTCCGAGACCTTTCCGACCGAAAGGACGAAGGATTGTTTTCCGTAATCCCCAATCCCGACAAGTCTGACCGAGAATCCGCGTTCCCATTCCCATTTCCGTCATGACCGAGACACCATTCCTGAGTCCGTCTCTGACTGAAGACTCAATACTTTGATAACCGACGTGCAGGACCATCACGTACCTCACTCCCTTGTTCTCTCTTCTATATTGACCCCTTGTACTCCCTTTTCCCTTGTTTTATGACCGGCAAAGATAATACAAGGATAGTCGCATGTATATAGTCTCCCAGTCGACTAGACTGTTCGCTAGTACGAATATCAACTTAGTCCACCTAGTTTCCGATTCATTCCGGTAAACTTCCATCTCCTCTCCGAAATTAGGGACAGACGATCAAGGAGGGCGCAACACATAAGTTGAAGCCAAGTCCCTTCGACCCCAAACACCTCAGTGACCGGATTATACCATTCCGTGACCTGCCCTAAGTTCCCGGCGCCTCTGCCCCCATCCGTAGTCCGTCCGATCCCCGCCTTCGGTCTTCGGCCCCGTTACGGACCTTCCCACTAACCCAGATAGCTCCTCCGGAAGTACTAGCTAAGCACCTGACACATGGACTTAACGGTATATTTGTACTCACACTCCTGATCGTCATGGGTTCAAGGCCAATTACATGTTCGCAAGCCCTACAGACAATCACCCAGGGTGTCTGCCCACCACGCTTCCGTCCCCTGAGAACTACTCGCCCCTGGGCCAAGTTTTCAGACGCCTCAGACACCCGCGTACCCCCCCGGACCCTCTTCAGACTCCGGATTCTCGAACATGGACCGACACCCGTGCTCGAGTATGACCAACCCATTCCTTGTGAACCCCCCAGTGACCAACCAACCGTTACCCCCGGAGATGCCCTCCAGTTCAGGATCATCCTCAGCAGTACCGACCACGTCTGGATCATCATCCACGGTACCCCCATACCTCGCATCTCCCCCTTTCGTACAACCACCGTTCGTACCACCACCGCACGCCGCCCCCCCACAGGTCGCACCACCATTCGTTGCACTACCCCCTGTCGTACCACCACCCGCTGCACCACCGGCCGTCGCCCAGCCCTACCCCCTACCACCTGCCGCAGCACCACCCCCTCCACCACCAGGAGGAGCCCCCGCTATGGGGCCAAACAACGTGCCCGACCTCACCCAGGCCATCACTATGTTAGCAAGTAATCTAGCCTCCCCTAGAAGATCAGCCCCCTGTGCCACCAAGGTTCGAGACCCAGATCCTTTCGACGGATCTGATTCGAGGAAACTGCAAGCCTTTTTAGTGCAGTGCATGCTGAACTTCCGTGACCACCCTGACACTTTCGACTCCGACAGTGCCAAGGTAACCTATGTGTCATCGTACCTGACCGGTACTGCCCTAGACTGGTTTGAACCAGCGCATCACGATTTATGTAGTCAAATTCAACCGACTAGCCACCCGCATCCACTGGGGCGACGCCGCACTCCATCGGCAATTCTACAAGGACTTCCCGGTAGGATCAAGGACGAGATCTCCAGAGTAGGAAAACCATGTTCCCTACTCCAACTCCGCCTCCTGTCCCAGTCCATCGACGCCCGTTATTGGGAACGCCATTCAGAAGTTGCCAGAGAATCCGCCTCAAACCGGAACTTCGACCACCCATACGATAGAGGAAGAACCTCCGTGAACACGTACTCCGCCCCTAATATGGGCAATAAGATAGCCAATGTAGGCCAACCCGCAACCCCATCCAGTGGCAGCAGGACTACCACGGACCTTTCGTCCAGATTAGGAAAAGATGGAAAACTTATGCCACAAGAACGCCAACACCGATTCAAACAAAACCTCTGCCTCTTCTGTGGTAGATCGGGCCACACAGCCAAAGAATGCCCAAAATCTCCTACCACGGTCACCCAAGGACGCGCAGCCTCCATAGCAGAAGAAATTGAGGAGGAACCCGAAGCATCGGACACCTCGGAATCCGAAGATTAGGCACAGGCCCCCGGCTCCAGTGCCAGTCATTCGCGTTGAACAATCGACAGTGCCCACGGAGCAAAATAAACAACGCATCCACTCTCTTCAGTTCCCGAAACACCCGTGACCCCATTGATAAGTTTTGACCGTGACCTTCTGAAAATCCGACAAGACACTAGTTACCGGACACCACATGCTCACCCACCGCGATCCAACGATCGATAGGGTATTGAATACTACATTGTTTAGCCCACATCTAAACTGACTCTTGGTACCTGAGCTGCAGCGCTCAAATTCGACCCCCGAGAAATTTCCACTCAGGAAATCGTGACCCTCAAAACCATACCACCCCTTAGACAGGCGGTACCACTTGTAGATCTTTTGCTTAGCCTAGACCCTTGTTGATAACATGATAAATTGACTAAAGAAAAACCGTGACACGGTTACTACCCAACTTTCATTTTTGCAGGACACCCCCGAGTTCTTTTTTTCCCGACCCTGTCCTAGCGACATCACGACAACCATGACCAAGACCACCATGAATCCGACCACGACCATTATTGATTTTCAAACAAACTACAACTAGTTATCATAGAACACGGAATGATTAATATCCGGATCGGAAGGATCATAGTGCTAGAACAAGTCCACCCCCTTGCCTTTTCCTTCCTCACCCAGCCCCGACACTGAGTCAACCGGATCGACTGACCGCCCCGCCTTGGGCGTCACATCCACCACACCCAGATCCGATTCCGTCCGATCCCCTGTCGCATGAATAGCCGGAGCTTGACCGCTGCACCAACAGTTCCACTTCGGACGGTCCCGATTATTAGTGTGGATAGCGTTCCACATCTCAGAAGTATCGGACAGCCTCTTGACGTCCGCTCCCAAGGCTCAAAGACGGGCATCCATACCGACCAGAGCCTCCTGGATCAACCCCAGGACAGCCACGATCTCTGTGCAGCCAACCTTTGGAGGAGGGGCAATCACCACTTCCACCCTGGACCTCTTAGAGGAGGACACTTCAGGGACGTCCTCGTCCTCCTGCCCCTGCTTCTTCATAACCGCCCCTCAAACAACCGGCACTCCGTCCACCTCACACCATACCCGACTGGCCTGGCAGGGGACACAGGTCTTCACCGACGTCGTCCACTTGCACCGCTTATTCCGCTTGAGACATAGATCGCAGGCCTCCGTCCTCAGATACGAGAAGTGCTCCGGAACGACGGTCTGATACAAATCGGGGCGATACTGAGTCAATGCCCGATGACTGGATTCAATGGGTCTGAGACCCACCTCCCTTCCAACCTCCCGCGCCTTACGAGCCACTTGATTCTCGAGGTCCTTCTGCACCACGGAGATACAAATTCCCTCCTCCTTGTGCTCCCGACGCTTCTGATCCGCATTCAACGCAGCGGAACCAGGTCCGATCATGGGTACCGAACGATGTTCACCCCCGGAATACCCCCTGGATGGTGACAGGATGGTTTCCCGACCCACAGACAAAGGATGGTCTGACACGGAATCTTCGGAACCCCCAAAATCTGGCTCATTCTCGTCCTCCTCCGGACTCTCATTTTCCAGCGCAAGTAAAAGGGCATGCTCCAGTAGCAATGCCTCTTGTTCAACGGCACGGGCCTTTTCTTCCTCTATCTCCTTCAGCTGCTGCTCCTTTACCTCCTTCAGCCACTGCTCCTCTACCTCCTTCAGTCACTGCTCCTCCACCTCCTTCAGCCGCTTTTCCTCTGCTAACCTCAGAAGCTTGGCCTTCTGTTTTTCCTCAGCCTGCCGAGCGGCCTCCACCTGCTGGGACTGTTTCGCCTCCAGAAGACAGACCTGCTCCTCATACTGAGCTGTCAGGACACGCATCTCCTCTGATACATCCTCCATGACATCCCGGGAGAAGTCCGACATGGGGAGGAAATCAAAGGGAAAAAAAAAAAAAAAAACAATAAAGAGAAAAACCCTTATATACGGAGGATCAAGCAGGCGCTCGGAGAACGCCCATTACATACAAAACACCTAAAAAACATTTCCACGTCCTTTTCTACCCTATTCAAGGCAAGACAAGCTTAGGACCTCGAAGGCTCGGTCCTAGTGGGGGGATACTATTATAGCCCATGCCTTCAACAACCCACAACCACCCCCCCTATTCCGAGACCTTTCCGACCGAAAGGACGAAGGATTGTTTTCCGTAATCCCCAATCCTGACAAGTCCGACCAAGAATCCGCGTTCCCGTTCCCATTTCCGTCATGACCGAGACACCATCCCTGAGTCCGTCTCCGACCAAAGACTCAATACTTTGATAACCGACGTGCAGGACCATCACGTACCTCACTCCCTTGTTCTCTCTTCTATATTGACCCCTTGTACTCCCTCTTCCCTTGTTTTATGACCGGCAAAGATAATACAAGGATAGTCACATGTATATAGTCTCCCAGTCGACTAGACTGTTCGCTAGTATAAATATCAACTTAGTCTACCTAGTTTCCGATTCATTCCGGTAAACTTCCATCTCCTCTCCGAAATTAGGGACAGATGATCAAGGAGGGCATAACACATAAGTTGAAGCCAAGTCCCTTCGACCCCAAACACCTCAGTGACCAGATTGTACCATTCTGTGACCTGTCCTAAGTTCCCGGCGCCTCCACCCCCGTCTGTAGTCCGTCCGATCCCCGCCTTCAGTCTTCGGCCCCGTTACAGACCTTCTGTCAGGGTTTGGTCGATCTTTTCCCATTTACATGATCTCCTTTTCGCGTTCTTGGTTATGTAATAAGCGCCGGAGTAGGGCATAGGGTTGTGACTGGTGTGACGGTGACTCCTCAGCTTGATCTCTGAGGATTATTGCTACACCAGGTGAGCTTTACATGTATTTCTTGGTAGAAGACCTTGTATAAACTGAGGATTACCGCTACACCAGGTGGAATATTCCCTTTCGGCTCATAAATACAGGTTTATCTTGTCATTGTGACTTAGTCAATAGCATCGCCCTAAGACTACCTCACACACCCTTCTCTTCACATTCCACCTCTATATCATGTCAGACCAATTGCCTGAGGCATACTGGGAATCTCTGGGTGATCAGGGTGTCTCAGAACCCTGCTTGCCACCCAAACAGATCAAATGAGGCACCTTCAGCACCAGAATCAGGTCCTTCAGAGCCAGCTGGGTAACATTCAAAACAATTTAGCTAGTGCTGCATCTGCTGCTGCAGTTGCTGCAACACAACACATAGCAGTTAACCCCCCCCCTCTCGCACCTTCCTCCTCTCATCACACTATCAAGGCAGCTGATCCTGAGAGGTTTAGTGGAGAAAGAGCAGACACAGAAGGATTCATTCGTGCAGTCAAACTTTCCATCAGCGAACTGACACCTCATGCAGCGCAGTGCCATACTCTCCTCCCTGCATGTTGACATCCGCTCCGTGTGTTAGAAGCAAGCGAACTATGCCCTCCAACCCGCGAACCGAGGCCTCCTGCAGCGCAGTGCCATACTCTCCTCCCTGCATGTTGACATCCGCTCCGTGTGTTAGAAGCAAGCGAACTATGCCCTCCAGCCCGCGAACTGAGGCCTCCTGCAGCGCAGTGCCATACTTTCCCCCTTGCACGTTGACATCTGCTCCGTGTGTTAGAAGCAAGCGAACTATGCCCTCATCGCCATTAACCGAGGCCTCCTGCAGCGCGGTGCCATACTCTCCCTGCACGTTGACATCCGCTCCATATGTTAGAAGCAAGCGAACTATTCCCGCATGGCCGCTCAACGATGCCAACCGCAGCGCGGTGCCATATATTCCCTGCACGTTGACATCCACTCCGTGTGTCAGAAGCAAGAGAACAATCCCCTCATGGCCGGGAAGGGATGCCGCCTGGAGCGCGGTGCCATACTTTCCTCCCTGTACGTTGACATCTGCTCCATGTGATAGAAGCAAGAGAACTATCCCCTTATGGCCATGAGCCGAGGCCTCCTGCAGCGCGGTGCCATACTCTCCTCCCTGTACGTTGACATCCGCTCCTTTTGATAGAAGCAAGCGAACTATCCCCTTATGGCCGTGAAAGGATGCCACCTGCAGCGCGGAGGCATACTCTCCCCTCACGTTGACATCCGCTCCATGTTTTAGAAGCAATCGAACTATGCCCTCAACGCGCCGAACCGATGCCCCCTGCAGCGGGGTGCCATATTTTCCTCCCTGCACCGCGCTGTTTGTTAGAAACAAGGGCCATATCTTCTTCCAGAAGCCACCCAATGCCGCCTGTAGCGCAGTGCCGTATATTCCCCCCTGCATGTTCGCATCCGCTCCGTTTGTCAGAAGCAAGCGAACTATGTCCTCATGGCCGTGAAACGACGCCACATTGAGGGCACTGCCCCATTGACCTTGTGGGAAGTTCGTATCTGCACCACCTTCCAGGAGGGTTTCCACCGCTCTTTTCACCCCAGCCAATGACATATAATACAGGGGAGTACACTGCCAAAATGATCCCTGCCAGTAACCATCCGGGTTGTAGAGTGCCAGCCAGTTCATATACACGGCATCGGTTTGAAGAAGGTCCATCGTTAGCCGGTGTAAACTATCCGATTGATCATTCCCTGACCCAGCGTGGTATATCCAGTTTTCTGCAGCATATTCAGATAATGGATAGGAGGCCCGGCTATTCCGATGTATGCATTCAGGCTGATTGAATTGCAGCAGGTAAGCGAGACACGTCCTAGCGATGGATGTATTGGCAATTCTTGTGTTTAAGTGATAGAAACAGAGTTTGTCGTCTCGTCGGCTGAGGTAGTCCGAGATCAGATATTCCTGAACGGAGAAATGGGCCAGCGTAAGCTTTGCGGCTCCATCAAAGCTTGCCCAATATGGGTCAGTGTTTTCTTCCTCGTCATCTTCCTCGTCAGGGACATATCTGTATGATGTCTCGGCGTCTGGCAAGGTAATGGTAACTAGACTGGAACACATGGCCAATAGTTTTTGCGACGTCAGAGGTCGTCGTCCTGGCTTGTAAAAATGTCCATCTCTTGAGTCTGGATCCGTGGCCAGTACTTCGACGGCTTCTCTTAGCGATATTGCTCTCGACGAAAATGCAAGCCACTCAAATATCCTGAGAGCTCCCAGGCTGTGTTGCTGGCGAATGTTTGAGAGAATTCGGTCGTAAGTCTCATATAGACCAACTGGGAGCGACTCCAATACCTCCATGAGGTCTTCACGGGTAAAGCAGTCTCGTAGTGCGTCTAATTGACAAGCTACCCATCGAAACCTTAGCAATTTATCAGTCGGTCACAACATGCGAGAAGCCGGAGAGACCACTTTACATTCCATGAGAACCCTTAGTCAGAATATCTTTGATTTTCTCCTTGTCCTCTGCAGAGTAAGCAGCAAACTCCCCATCATCCTCCAGCGTTGTGGATAAATGCACACGAATGTCGCCATCGACAAGGATGTCGTCCATGGGTACAAGATGTGAAACAAGAGGGTTGAGCACTCCCGTGATATCATCCTGTTGACGGCTCGTTGTCAATAGGTGTAATGGACCAAGTCCCCAGCAATGTATCTCTTTAAGAAGTTTCAGAAACTGGCGGCGGTTGTGGCATTCATCGAGTGCATCGAAAACGAGGTACGCATGGTCGAAGCTCTGAATGATCAATTTCAGAGTTGAAATTAGATCTTCGAGAGTGGGAGATCTGCGACCGTTCGCATCCTCAGAGAATAGTTTCTCTAATACGTCAGGGGTGTGCGGGCATTGTGAGTATAGCTGCCTAATGACAGACCGGATAACATGGTCAGAATGTATGCCCATGTTGTCGAACTCGAAGTAGAAATAAGCATATGCGATCGAGGAACCTGTCTCACAGTGACGAACAATCTCTTCGATGATAGTAGAACTAATCAATACATGCGTTAACACATGTTCTTAGAAGCAACTGGTCTACGCACCATAGGATCGTTTTCCCAGCGCCAGCTGCATTAGGCTGTCAGCGGGAGAAACGGACTAACGTGGGACGCAGGAGAAAACGCACGCTTGCCGTGGAGCCAGAGGAACGAGTTGGTCTTGAGTTTCCATTCTTTGAAGTTTTCTCCCTGTATAAACCACAATCCGGTCGTTTCTTGTCGCTCCTTTCGAGCACGAGCATGCTTTGATTGGGAGTCGGGACCCGCCAGCCATTCATCTATTTGCTGCCGACGTCCATCTGCATGTGGATCTGTTTGGTTAGCGCTAATAAGCATGGACTCCACAAGGACCGAATTGAATGACGAGATGAGACGAAGCATCGTCGCACTTACCATGGGTTGTGTTAAGATTGATGACATTCTGGAAAGTAACAGCGCCACCGGCATCTTCAACAAAAGCGCTGAGTTAGCGAAGACTTCTTCAGGTAAATATGTGTTCAGCGAGGACACATACTGACGGTGAGGTTGGACATATTAGAAGTTATTCTCAAGGAAGGCATTGGTGCAGAGTGAGTCATAGTCAGGAAGTATCGTGAGGTGTACACGTTGCAACAGATCGCGGTCATTGAGTAATGTATGGCTTCCTCGTGAGAGACTCGGCACAACAGTTCCCACTCCGACCAATGTGCGACCTTCCCAATGATGGGTGTTGAATAGTGCTTGACATTTTACTCTTCAAATTGAAAATTCATACCTACAATTCAAGTTGCAGTTGGATATTATGTTGCGAACAATGATCAAAAATCCTGTAAGTAGACTGGTAAGAGCATAGTCTGGCAGGAGCATTGTTGAGATTTGTAGCTTACATATATATCTCAGAAGACATTTCACGTCCTTTTTAACTTTTAGAGAGCCCGGTGAAGCCCGGGCTTAAGAACACTATCACCGGCAGATAATATGGGTACAGCATCCAAACATGTTTTGCCGCACCCGGTGATGTCACACATGCAACCTCCGGCAACCCGACAGAGCTGTTAGATCAATTCGACTGACAAGTTTTTCAGTCACAACATAATTTCTTCTGCAACGAACCACTGCACCAATCACTTGTTTTTTTCCTCACACCGAAATTTCAATAACATTCTCCCACAATTGACGAAAGCATACAGACGGTACTGATGAGGCATCATTACCGAGAACAACACTGACATCACACCTCCATTGCTTATCATTATCCTGTAGCGCCATCAATCATTGGGGTTAAACAGTAACTGATCCGTTACGCCACGTATTACATCATGCCGACGCCACATGATTGCAATTTGTTCATCATGCCAATAAGGGTCCGAGACCAAGCCTAATCTGGCTCCGACACGTTATACGGCGTCACACCAATGCCACAGGCTATATCGCTTATGAGTTGATGGTTGATCAGCACATCCCACATTACACTAAGTCCGGTGACCCCAAGTCATAATCCCATGCCCCAACGACGGAGCAGAAGTATGTCCAGCTTTTCCCCGAACTGGGGCGGAATTGATCCGTCCCCCCGTATATCTTAGTCTCGATCACGTTGCTCAGGGTTGGTATCTATGGAGCCGGGATCATCCAAAGGAGGTTAGTTTAGAGCAGACCTTATCGGCCTCGGAGAGGAATAATTACTGTCAATCACCATTATTCCATCAAATCGCGCACAGAAGATGCGCGCGATATACTCGATCCAACTTCCCTACTTGTCTCTATCAGTGTGAAAGCCGGGGGAAATGGCACTTCTATTATGTTTAGGTTTTCTGGTATGTTCTTATATCTTTTATTCCGTATATGTGTTCTGATAACGTCGGTCCAGGGAGACGGCGGGCGGTCGGTAAAGCAGAGAAGTAAAACCTGTAGTAAAATTAGGTCCACTCAATCCGACTTTGAGTCCCACGGTGCCATAGTTGATGCTATTGCGTGATCTACATTGTTATTTCTTTTCAATTCATTACAATTGTTTCAGCCACTGTCCTTTATCTTCCTTTCTAGTCACATAAAGGAACCAACCGAGACAATAGATCGTGTACCGTATATATAGTATGCTTAGACCGATGTAGAGCTCCAGTTCGCTCAACTGTAGCTTACATTGTCTAAGTTGTCTTCACAATAGGTTATGGGCCCCGCCTGATCGCTCATACCTACTCACTCGACGATTTACAATCTACTAATTCAAACCACACCCATCCGCGATGACTTCTCACTCCTCGAAGCTCCTCACATTCATCGAAAAATTCGATGGAACTAACTGGGAAGATTGGTCGTACTCTGTTCGCAGCGCAT
>QLPG01007968.1:0-15289 GCA_003314385.1 Gomphus sp. MG54 | reverse complement strand
CCTTCCATCACAATCCTGAATCTTCTCTTCAGGAATTTTCCCTTCATAAAGGATCATTAATGGACGACGAAAAAACCGATATTGAAAAGTACCTGAGATGTTCACTGTCCAATATTGCAACGAAGCACAGATATTCTGGGCCTAACCTCCCCTGGCCATCCGAACCGGAGGTAAAGAGTCTTGTTGACCAGTCAGATGGATTATTCATATTCGCTGCTACCGCGGTGCGGTATATCGATGATACAAACGTAAATTCAAAGACTCGTATAACTGAACTCACACGCTCGGCATTGCCTCTCCCATCTCTGGACAGTTTCTACAATTTGATTATGGACGGTGCATTGAGGAATCTCCTGATTGACTCAGAAAAGATGGCAAGACAGGAATTGGTTGCCACAGTGGTCTGTGTTCAAAACCCATTGTCGATCGCGGGGATTGCTTCCTTGTTGAAGAAGACACAGGATCAGGTTGAGGTTGACCTATCTGGATTTCGGTCGGTAATCCATATTCCCTCTACCAGTGATGGGCATGTCACCATCTTTCACGCCTCATTCCGTGAATTCATCGTCGATCCCAAGCGCTGCCTAGCGCACAGCGTAGATGAATTGGAAGCGCACCATAAACTAGCCACCAATTGTCTTCAATGCATGAATAAGTCACTTCGTTATAATATTTGTAGCTTGGCTGAAGATAGAATTGGGATACTTCCGCATGAAATCACCGATCCTGGCATTATTCCGGAGGCCCTCCAATACTCTTGCATGTATTGGGCACTTCATCTTCTAGAAGGATTGTCCCCTGCAAATCCATCGACGATTCTCGACGGGGTGTCTGAATTCGCCGAAAACCACATATTGCACTGGTTCGAGTGCCTGAGTGCATTTGGCGAGCTAGAATCCGGTGTCAAGTCTCTTCGCAGGGCAAAAGAAGCGATATCTGTGAGTTTGCTGTTTGGAAATGAATTATAGCTCATCAATCTCACAGAAATCCCGGACCAAGCACAACAAGTACCGCTTGCTGTTCGATGATGCTCGTCGATGCCTCCAGATGGGATCTGAAGCTATAAGCCATCACTGCCTCAACACATATCGCTCGGCGTTTACATGGATTCCCAAACAATCCTTACTCCGGCAGAAATATACGACATCCTTGTGTAGCGTTCCTCAAGCTAAAGTCGTTGTGGGTGTTGCGGATGCTTGGGGGCTGACATCCGAGCAAGTCATGCGACACCGTGCAGCCGTAACCTCTGTGATGTTCTCTCGTGACGGCACCCGAGTTGTCTCTGGGTCCTACGACAAGTCTGTTCGTATTTGGGACACGGCTACGGGCAAGTTGGAACGCATGCTGGTGGGGCATTCAGACGTGGTGTGGTGTGTTGCCATCTCCCATGATGGGACACTTGTCGTATCTGGTTCGGAGGACATGTCAGTGCGGATCTGGGATGCAAACACAGGAGAGACTGTGCGCACATACGAGGGTCATTCGCATGCAGTGCCGTCTGTGGCTCTCTCACCTGACGGGACGCGTATCGTGTCTGGGTCGTGGAAGTCCATTCGGATCTGGAGTGTGGTTGCTGGGGAGACAGACAGGGAGCTAGAGGGGCATTCTGACTGGGTAAACTCTGTGGCTTTCTCTCCTGATAGTACTCGTGTCGTGTCTGGGTCGAGAGATATGACGGTGCGAATATGGAATCAAGCGAACGGAGAGATACAGCGCATATTGGAGGGTCATTCAGATTGGGTGTACTCTGTCGCTTTCTCCCCCGACGGGTCACGTGTTGTGTCTGGTTCCGATGACCGCTCAGTCAGTATCTGGAATGCTACCAGCGGGGAGATTGAGCGCATACTGGAGGGATATCTGAGTTCAGTGAGATCTGTTGCCTTCTCGCCCGGCGGGACCCGAATCGTGGCTGGCTTGGCTGACTCTTCGATCGGCATCTGGAATGCGGGGACAGGAAAAATAGAGCACCTGTTGAAGGGACATGCGAGTCAAGTGCGGTCTGTTGCATTCTCGCGTGACGGGACACGCATCGTCTCTGGGTCACTCGATTCCTCTGTCCGGATTTGGAATGTGAAGCAATCGAAGTCTAGTACAGTCTCACGTGAAAGACCACACAACTCATCTCGCCCATTGCATGTGATTCTGGGGAAAACAGAGCACCGACTGAGGGGACACTCTCGTTGGGTGACATCAGTGGCATTCTCGCCTGACGGTGCACGGGTCGTTTCTGCGTCAAAAGACAACTCAATTCGGGTCTGGAATGCCAGCACGGGACAGGTGGAGCGTGTGCTGGAGGGGCATGCCAGTTATGTGAATTGTGTGTCCTTCTCCCATGATGGGAAGCAAATCGTGTCTGGTTCCCACGACAAGTCAGTGCGAATATGGAGTCTGGCTACAGGCAGGTTAAGGCACACAATGACGGGCCATTCAGCTTGGGTCTGGTGTGTTGCATTTTCACCTGATGGGAAACGTGTGGTGTCTGGTTCAGTCGACCACTCTGTCCGGATATGGAATACCACGACAGTCAAGGTCGAGCGGATACTTGAGGGACATACAGATTCCGTGAGGTGTGTTGCTTTCTCCCCTGATGGTGCACATGTTGCATCTGGCTCGTACGACTGCTCAGTCCGGATATGGAATGCGACTACCGGGATAACAGAGCATATACTCGAGGGACATGACCTTTGGCTGACATCCGTTGCCTTTTTACTTGATGGAACACACGTCATCTCGGGTGCGTTAGATGAATCAGTTCGTATCTGGAATCTTAGCACCGGCGAATCGACTCCATTGTTCGAATTTGTATCCATCCCATTGCCAGACGGAAGCCGAGTCACTCATATCTTCCGAGGTGAATTCCAAATAGTCGCCCCCGAGGAGCATCTTGTGTCCCTATCTTGGGATAAGGACTGGATTCTTACAGACCCTCCGTTCCCACCTTGCTACTTCCCCCCTGAGTTTCGTGGCTTTTACACCTTTTCATTCTCTAAATCCAAAGCATGTTTTGGGTATCATTCAGGTCAGGTTGTTATTATCGATCTTAATCCTGTTCATCCTTAATCTACCATCCAATGCATTTTATAATGCTGAAAAACATATTTGTGTTCTCCTAAATTTGGTGATTACTCTCGCTCCTCATCCTTGACTTAGCCGTTATCACGATGACCATCTCTCTCAACATCAGCCCTCAATATTCATCATGACTCCCCAGCTACCCAAAATTAGGATTACCTGTTCATCAAGACCTCAGGCAGTGTGCATTGCCTGACCTCAACACCATTTTACCTCTAATGTTTTCCAACACCTCAGCCATTATACTTGATGTTGAACTTTCACCTAAAAAATCATGCTCATATAATTGTGGACCATAAAATTTGTCATCTTCTCCAACATTCACATCCGGAGAGTCCCAGGTTCCAATTCATGGTTTTGATATTCATCTAATTCACCAATAGTGGCCTATTTACAATACGCTCACTCCTGCTTTCATTATCTATACCTTCTGTGGAAAAATATCATAATCCTTCTATCCCCAGAAATTTGTGATAGCCAGATTGTTTTATTTTAATCCCAGTCTTTGACACCTGTTATTAATATTGCCGTTATGGCCCGAACGGAGGCTTAGATTGGAAGAGGGCAGAGCTGGACAAAGAGAGGACAGTGAAAAAGTTAATTCATGCCTCGTTGTCTCAATGGTTAAAAAGAGTGCGAGCCCAAGTTGTATCATCATGCCCCAAGCCAAGCCGAGCCGAGCATCCACCGTGGATTCATGGGGCACAGGTGCACTCCAAATCATTCCCCTAGTGTCATGCTGCTATGACCTGGTTCAATTGGCAGTTTTGGCACAATTTTAATGAGCCAAGCCTTGCAAGGTAAATTATGACTCCTTCTACGTGTCATACTAATGGGCATATGGATGCAACAGTTACTGCAACACAGGTTGTGATGACGCCGAGGAGCTCATCGACTTTCATCTAACTTTTCTTTGTTCATGGCGGATTCGTCTGAAAACCAACCGCAGCGCTGCCTTTCAAATTACATGTGCACCACCATCCGTCGCCACTCACCGTTCCTATGAATAGCCCTTCTCCTTCCCTTGGTGTTATCATGTGTGGTTTACTATGTCTACCTATTATCCCAACCAGCAGATTTCCATATACACCTCCCTTTCGGTCACGTGGCTTTCCTCTCTAAGAGCACGTTCCATCCACTCCAGGTAAACATCCATCTCCTCTCTTTCTCGTCCAACTGACCTTGTAATTCTGCAAGGAACGTACAGTACCCATATGGTTTGTCGTACTTACGTATGGCATCGGCGACGATAGTTTCCCAGCTGGCAGAGTTGACATTTGTGCGCGCGTACAGCCTCGTTAGTAGGCTGGCGGCACCAGATTTGATTCTCCGTCCTGAGTACTTCATATTGTTATCATGATTGTGAACTTGCGTGTGTAATGCAGGCTATTGGGCGTAAAAAATCTTGAAGAGGTACAGCAAATTACATTCAGCGTGGAGAACCAAAAATACATCAGACCAGTGCTAATCACTGCAATAGACGCGTTGCATTTGAAATTACGAGTCACGCCTCCACGAACAGAGTTCTTCTATTCGCCAGCTGGCATTTTGACGCTGGCATTGCCTTGGCATGCGAACGTATAGTTCGCACACCCACGTCTCTGCGTTCGACCCATCGACCCCACCATCGCCTAAGGTAGCTACGGAGCACTATCATGTCGGAACCTTTGAACTCCAATCCACAATCTACTTCTTCACTGGAGGGCATAAACCTTGACATAAAAAATGTCCCAATCAGTGAGTGTGCTTGTTGAGCAATAGCTAAGACCCGAAGAGCTAAGTCCTGTTCTTCTCATGTTTCAGCTACCAAAGGTGACGTGAATATATCGATTGCCAATAGTAAGCGTGGCGACTACTTGGAACATCTTACTTCCATCCTCACGTCTATTTAGACCCTCCGGTCGATCTTTTAGGGCTGCTCAATCCTGCTAAACGTGCAGCTTACAACACACGCAACGCCACTGAAGATGTCGAATTTCCGGGGTGCATGGAGAACACACGTGTACGGATATTGGATGACCTCGAGAGATGGGTGCACGATGCTTCGGCTGCAAAGGTCTACTGGCTAAATGGTCAGCTTGGAACGGGAAAAACAAGCATCGCTCACACTCTCAGCCACCGTTTGGATGAGCAAAAGATTCTTGGAGCCAGCTTTTTTTGTTCTCGCTCAAGCTCAGCATTAACTGATCCAACACGGATCATTCCTACAATTGCCAACATGCTTGCTCGATCAGACCCCAGGATCCGAACAGTGATGCATAATCTCCTGAGGAACTCACCTGATGTGGCCGATCTCAACTCCATCTCCAACCAGTTCAAATCACTGGTGATAGAGCCCATTCGGCTGGTCACTGAAAGCCAACATCTACTTGACAAAATTGTTGTTATAGATGCATTGGACGAATGTTTGGAACCTAGGAGAGTAACACAGTTGATCAAGACGATCCTCGATGGTTTGGTAGACGTACCTCTCAAGTTCTTCATTACAAGTCGACCCGAGTCCTGGATCACTTCATCCTTCAATCACAGTCCTGGAACCTTTTTTCAGAAATATTCACTTCATAAAGGATCATTACTGGATGATGAAAAAACCGATATTGAAACATACCTGAGATGTTCACTGTCCAATATCGCGACAAAGCACGGATATTCTCACCCTAACCTTCCCTGGCCAACCGAACCCGAGATAAAGAATATTGTTGACCAGTCAGATGGATTATTCATATATGCTGCTACTGCAGTACGGTATATCGATGATACAAACGTAAATCCAAAGACTCGTATAACTGAACTCACACGCTCGGCGTTGCCTCTCCCATCTCTGGACAGTTTCTACAATTTGATAATGGACCAAGCATTCAGGAATCTCCTGATTCCTTCAGAACAGATGGCCAGACAGGAATTGCTTGCCACAGTAGTCTGTGTTCAAAACCCATTGTCGATCGCGGGGATTGCTTCCTTGTTAGAGAAGCCACCGGATCAGGTTGAGATTGACCTATCTGGATTTCGGTCGGTAATCCATATTCCCTCTACCAGTAATGGACATGTCACCATCTTTCACGCCTCATTCTGTGAATTCATCGTCGATCCCAAGCGTTGCCTAGCGCACAGCGTAGATGAATTGGATGCACACCATAAACTGGCCACCAACTGCCTTCAATGCATGAATAAGTCGCTTCGTTATAATATTTGTGGCTTGGCTGAAGATAGAATTGGGATACTTCCGCATGAAATCACCGATCCTGGCATTATTCCAGAGGCTCTCCGATACTCGTGCATGTATTGGGCACTTCATCTTCTAGAAGCATTGTCCCCCGCAAATCCATCGACGATGTTCCACGGTGTGCCTGAATTCGCCGATAACCACATATTGCACTGGTTTGAGTGCCTGAGTGCATTTGGCGAGCTAGACTCCGGTGTCCAGTCTCTTTGCAAGGCAAAAGAAGCGATATCAGTGAGTTTGCTGTTTGGAAATGAATTATAGCTCACCAATCTTACAGAAATCCCGGACCAAGCACAACAAGTACCGCTTGCTGTTCGATGATGCTCGTCGATGCCTCCAGATGGGATCTGAAGCTATAAGCCATCACTGCCTCAACACCTATCGCTCGGCGTTTACATGGATTCCCAAACAATCCTTACTCCGGCAGAAATATACGACATCCTTGTGTAGCGTTCCTCAAGCTAAAGTCGTTGTGGGTGTTGCGGATTCTTGGGGGCTAACATCCGAGCATGTCATGCGACACCGTGCAGAGGTAACCTCTGTGATGTTCTCTAGTGACGGCAGCCGAGTGGTATCTGGGTCCTGGGACAAGTCTGTCCGTATATGGGACACGGCTACGGGCGAGTTGGAACGCATGCTGGTGGGGCATTCAGACGTGGTGTGGTCTGTTGCCATCTCGCATGATGGAACACGTGTTGTATCTGGTTCGGATGACATATCAGTGCGGATCTGGGATGCAAACACAGGAGAGACTGTGAGCACATACGAGGGTCATTCGCATGCAGTGCATGTCAGCAACAACAAGAGCTTCAATACTGGAGAGCGGAAGAAGGGAATGAGCAGTGATACTTGTCGGTGTATTGACCAGCTCAAGACTGAGCTTTAACTAATTACCTAAGAACTGTACATATAGTCTGGCAGAGTAGCGGAGTCCAATAACAAGCAATAGAGAGAGGAGTAGACAAATCATGACATTACCCCCCCTTTTAAGGTCAATGTCCTCATTGACGATGTATGCATTGACTGTTGCCTGTCTACTGGGTGATCCAAAGTACCGGGTTGGAAGAGCTTGCGCTTGTTTGGCATAAGCACTTGTGTCACTTGTATCCCTCCCACCCGCGGTCTCATCCGATAGAGGTGGTGAGAAGAAGGTAAACGACCCCTGCACTCGTCCTAGCCGTCGTGCCGGCGTGCACAATTGGTGGGGCATCCTTTTTGCGAGAAGAAGGTAAGGCAGGGGTCGCCAAATGGATTAGTTAGTTTTCTTGTTGCGCCCGCGTGCGTGTCAACCTCTCTGGACCCGGACCCCTCTGGAGCTCTCTGCTAGCCAATGGATCATCCTTTTGTTGCGCCGGCGTGTGCAATGTTTATGGGTCGTTTCCTCGTCGCGCCGGCGTGCGTGGCGACTCGGTTTTCTTTTACAGATTGCTTCTTCATCGCGCCGGCGTGCGTTGCGCCTGCGTGCGTTCGCTCCCTTCGTTGTCGCGCACTCGTTGCGTCGAGTCACCATGCCCACCACCACCGCGCATGTTGCACACGTGTCGCACTCGTTGTTGCGCACGTGCCGCGCTCGCTGTTGCGCACTCGCTGGGCCCAGACTGGCTGCGTCCTTCACTGCTGCATCGAGTCATACCGTCCACGCTCGCCACATCCATTACCGCACCTGCCCCTGCACCCCTTCGCGCATGTGCCGTAGTCGCCGTTGCGCATCGGTGCACCGCCCTCACACCTGCACCCGCACTTGCACCCACCGCCCTCGCACTATCCTCACCTGCGCCGCCTTCGCACCATCCTCACGCGTGCCGCCATCGCACCATCCTCACGCGTACCCCCGCCGCCTTTGCACCATCCTCACGCGCACCCGCTGCCATGCCTCACGCCCGCCGCCTTCGCATCATCCTCCCGCCTAATAATGAAAAGCCGGGGGTAATGGTAGCGTGGTTGTGTATGTTATTGTTAATATATTTTTGGTGTTTTTATTGTATTTGCGTGGTTTTATTGAGCCTGTATATACGATGGTATGCCCGGCGTATATCGATGTCTTTAGGCGCCGATCCAGGAAGGTGGCACACAGTTGACCGGGTAAAAGTAAACGCTGCGGGATGCTCGAAATGCAAAGTGTATGAGAAGAAAATATGTAGACACGGTGTACTACACCTAAGGGGATTATCCCAATGTGTCCGGACGTTCGACAAGACGGTTGAAATATATGAGAACTTGAAGCTTCGATCGCACACACAGGCGTCGAGCTTTTCGATCGGTCAAGAGATAAGTGAGGCTGGAACTGATCTATACTCTAGTAACAGTCTAGTTTTTATATGTGAGTGAACCACGGTACTATGAAACAATTCCTCTCTAATGCGACGGCGGCATTCTAGATCCGGATGCAGGGTCGCCGTCCTGCTTTGTGATCTCCCCCTTCCACGTCATCGACAACACCCTTACATTGAACTATGCTGTGTAGCGAAATCTTCAACACCCTCGGTGAGCATCTGCGCCAGAATCCTATCTCAACCAGAATCCTCTCTCATCTCATCATTTTCCCCTCGAATATCGCGTATATACGTTCCGGTGCGGTCGTGTGTCATCTTATATCATGTAAGTCCGTCCTATTGTTCATTGTAAATCTTCTCTCTGCTGACCCTGCTCTACTTCTTCGCGTCTCGCCCTCTAATCCCGTCCCTGTACCTCTTTCGCTCCTCCGGTTGCGTACGTGTTTGTCGTGCCGTTCCTCCGTTTCGAGTCATGTCATTTCGTAAGTCGTGTCGTTGATATGTTATTTGATTTTACTAACTGTCCATGTGGCCTGGAATTGTCCCCTCTTCGTTCCTTGGCCGTTCCATCCGCCCATTCCTGCTACCGGCCTCTCTCCATCCCGCTCTGCCGCTATCCCCCTCTCCCCTTTCCCGCTCCTTCCGCCCCTCGTTCCAACATACCCCTTCAAACATGCACAACTCCTAATATCGTTAGGAGGTGTACATGTTTGCACGCTGGCAGGGCCTTGGTCAATATGTCGGCTGGGTTTCGTAGCGTGGGGATGTAGTGTAGCTTTAAGTTGCCGGCGCTGACTTGGTCTCGCGTGTAATGATAGTGCGTGTCAACGTGTTTCGTGCGTGAAGTGTTGGCGTCGTCTTTGGCAGATGCGATGAACGACTGGTTGTCGGTAAATAGTGGTATGGGTTTAAAGTCACGTTTGAAGTCCTTCCCGAGTCTAATGAGCCAAATGCCCTCCGTTGATGTGACCGATCCGGCAACCAACTCAGACTCCATGCTGGAGCGAGTGATGAGCCCTTGCTTCTTCGATGCCCAGGAGATGGGCGACCCGTTGAAAGTGTATACCCACCTGGAGGTGGACTTTCTATCGTTGACGTCCCCGGCAAAGTCGGCGTCCATGTAGCCAATAAGATCGTGTGCGTACCCCTCCATGCTGTCTCGTTTGGTCGTGTATAAAATACCGTGTTCCCTTGTGTTGAGCAGGTAGCGTAATATGCATATGGCGGCTTCCCAGTGATCAGCGGATGGGTTAGCGGTGAACTGAGCACACTTATTGGTCGCGTAGGTTATGTCGGGACGTGTGGTAATAGAGCAATAGTTCAGACTTCCGATAAGGGATGCGTATCTGAGGTCTATCGATGGCATGTCGGCCTTGGGACTGGGACGGAGGCTGTGTAAATGATCCATGGGTGAATTAATTGGCCTTCCAGCCGCGATTTCGAATCGTTTCGCGATCGTGTCAATGAAGGCCGGCTGGGAAATGTGAATGGTGCCTGAATGTCTATCGCGTGCGATTTTGATGCCTAGTAAACGTTCCGGCTCGCCAAGGTCCTGAATTTCGAAGATGTTTTTGATATCCTTAACCATCTGCTCCATTGACGACTTTGAGTTGGATGCGAGTAGCCCGTCATCGACGTACCACCCGGCGATCTCCATCGTGCCATCCTCATTGAGTCGAGTGAAGACCGTTGGATCTGCTTCTCCTGCCTGAAAACCTGCTTTCTCGAGCTCCCTCCTGAGCGTTTGGTGCCATACCCTCCCCGACTGCTTCAAGCCGTAGATCCCTCTGTTCAACTTGCACACCATGTGCTCCTTCCCCTCTTCCACAAATCCTTCGGGCTGACGCATGTAGACATTTTCTTCGAGAACACCGTTGAGATACATGCCTTTGACGTCGACGTGCCTGAGTTCCAGATCGTACTTTGATGCTAGGGCGAGAATAAGCCGGATCGATGTGAACTTGATTGTGGGTGAGTACGTTCATTAAAATCAATACCCTGCACTTGTGAGAATCCCTGTGCAACCAATCGGGATTTTAACTTATCAATTTTCCCCAGGTTATCGTGCTTCACTCTAAAGGTCCATCTACTCCCTACGATGTTTACTCCCGGGGGTTTTTCGACCAGCGTCCATGTGTCATACCCCTTCAAGGTATTGAATTCGTCCTGACAGGCCGCTCGCCACTGGTCCGCGTTTGACATTTTCATGGCCTCCTTGTAGTTGGCTGGCTCGTTGTCAGCTAGTACGACGAACGCAGATTCGTTGGGGATCGCGCTCAGTAACCCGTAAGTTGTGTTGTCCATGTTGCGTCTGAGAGGTGCTGATCGTTTTCCTCGTCCGTATACGCTGTTTGATGGGTCGAGCCAGATGCCGTTGTTGAACTCCTTTGGTGCTCGTGGTCGGACGTTGTTGGTCGGTGACGGTTCAACCTCAACGACGCTTTCGACCTCTGCTTCCTCTGCTCTTTCATCGGCCTCTATTATCCCCACCGTTCCTTCGCCATCGTTCATCTGCGCTGCTGGACTTGTGACATCGGGCCACTCAGCTTGGGGTGCTGGAGTTGAGGCTGGTGCGACGGTGATACGCGTGTTATTGATCAATGGTTCGTGGTCTTCATCGTTGGTAGTGTGAATAGTGATTCTCTCTATATGTTTAGCCTCATCAAATATAACATCCCTAACTTTTATAACCTTATGCATCCGGGGGACGTAGATCTTATACGCCTTCGAGTCATCGTAGTATCCAACGAATATCCCTTCTATAGACTTGAAGTCACCCTTCACTCTCCTGTCCTTAGGTATGAGTGACCAACATCTGCATCCAAATGTCCTGAGCCAGTCGATCCTGGGTCGCGTTCTCCAGAAGGCTTGGTACGGCGACATTCCAATCCGCAAGTGTAGGATGCGTGTTCTGATGAAATTGACCGTATGTATAGTGGCGACCCAAAAACGCTTCGATAGGCCGGACTCGTGCTGTAGTGTGAGTGCGCCTTCCTGCAGCATTCTGTTGTATCGCTCAGCGATGCCGTTGTGTTCAGGGGTGTAGGGTGCGGTGGTTTCGTGTATGATACCGCTGTCTGTACATAACTTCTGGAAATGATGACCGGTGTATTTGCCGCCGTTGTCTGTTCTGACGCATTTGATCGTGACCTTTTTCTGTCGAAGCAACCACGCGATGTAGTCCTTGAATGATGTGGTGATGGTTGCGCATTCCTTGTTTTTGAGGAAATCGACCTTGGCTAGTCTAGAAGTGGAGTCTATCCATGTGACAAAATATTTGAAGCCGTTGAACGATGTTTCAAATGGTCCACACACGTCTGACACTATGATGTCACCGATGTTAGCAGGTAAATCTTCGACGTGCAAAAATGGTGTGCGTATCTGCTTTCCGAACGGGCAGTCCGTGCATTGAGGTATGGGTCCCATGTGAGTCTGTGGGTGGAAGCCGATGGCTGTCTGTTTTTTCTTCATGTTTTTGATGGTCCTGTAGTTGGTGTGCGCTAGCCTGTGGTGCCATATAACGAGATTGGAGGGTTCGCCTGAGAACTTGGCCGTTTCTGGTGCATCGCTGGGGATCCTGACCGTGAGAAAAGCAAAAAGGTTGTTTTCATAAAAGCCATATGCGATGGCTTTGCTGGCGTGAGATAGATACGTGCTGTCTCCTCCAAACACGGCGCCAACGTTTCCCTTGATCATCCTGCCTATGGACAGTAGATTGGTTTGTAACTTAGGGACGAATATGACGTCGAGTAGCGTGATCCGGACATCATCTAGGCCATATTTTGGGTCTGAGATGATCTTGATGCGGACGGTGCCTCTTTTGGCAGCTGTGAAAACATTGCCGCTCGCGGTTTGTATCTTGACCGGTGGGCAGTCGTGCAGCGTCTCGAATAGGTCTATGTTGCCACATAGATGGCTTGAAGCGGCTGTGTCGGCCAGCCAATAGTGGGCCTTGTCGTCCATGGATGTGAGGGCCTTGGTGGTGATGGAGCTGAAAACCGGCTTGGATGTGATGGCCGTGTCGTCTGTAACTGTAGCCACAAATAGAAAGTCTTCGTTGGTTGGTTTGGGTGTCTTTTGCTCCATTGTCATTTCCATTACTTTATTCGCCTGAGATATCGGCTGAGAGACTGGCGGTTGGTTGGTTACGGTGTTGGTCTGCTGTATGGCCGGGAGATTCTGCATATAGTTGGTTCTCCATGGTGTTGGTCTGGCTGCTCCCCCACCGGGTGCCCAACATCTGGATGCGGAATGTCCATTCTTGCCGCAGTTGTGACACTGGAAAGTCGGCCTCCCGTTGTTTCTGGGTGGGATCGGTTGCTGAGGTTGCTGGAACCGCTGAGACGGCTGAGGCTGCCGGTTGATTTGGTATGATTGGGCCGGTAATGGACGTTGATTCTGTTGGTTATGTTGCTGTTGATTGTGTTGGTGTTGTTGCTGGGGTTGTGTGTTACGAGGAGCAACAGTGTGTTGAGCGGAGGGAACTGCAGACTGTCTTTGCGGTCTTGCTTGAGCGATAAACGCTGATACGCCGTGGGTCTCCATCTCTAGCGCGATTAGGTCGGCTTCATGTGCCTCAAGATGGGTTTCTATCTCCCTAGGTATATTAGTGATCATGCGTATCACTTGTGCGATCGGCCTCCAAGACTCCGGTACGTTCCTGAGTAGTGTGGCGGCGTGAGTGGAATCAGCGATCTCTTCGCCCATGCGCTTGAGTTGTTCTCTGTATTCCTTCATTGTAGTAATATAGGATCTGACTGATTGGCCCTCCACCATATGGTAATGCTCGTATCGCTTTCGAACGATGCTGACTTTACTTGGGTCCTTGGACTCGAAGCGGTTGAGTAGTATTTTCCAGGCTTCAGACGCGAGTGTAGTTTCTTCGATCTCAGTTTGTAGATCCGATGAGATACACATGAGTATCTGGTAATACGTCGAGTTGTTCCTAGTCTTCTACTCGCTTTGGAGTTGAGCGAGTGTTTCCATTCCAGTGGCTCTAGTAGGTTCCGTGTCCGTTCCGTCGAGAATCCCGTCGAGGTCTCTTTCCTTGATTGTAGTGATCATCTTCCTCTTCCATGACCCCCAATTCTCCCCGTCTAGCTCTGGCTTTATGTCTCTGAACTTGTTGACATCGTGTCTTGGGAGCGTGTATGCCATTTGAGTCAGTGAGACTCTTAATCTAATAATGAAAAGCCGGGGGTAATGGTAGCGTGGTTGTGTATGTTATTGTTAATATATTTTTGGTGTTTTTATTGTATTTGCGTGGTTTTATTGAGCCTGTATATACGATGGTATGCCTGGCGTATATCGATGTCTTTAGGCGCCGATCCAGGAAGGTGGCGCACAGTTGACTGGGTAAAAGTAAATGCTGCGGGATGCTCGAAATGCAAAGCGTATGAGAAGAAAATATGTAGACACGGTGTACTACACCTAAGGGGATTATCCCAATGTGTCCGGACGTTCGACAAGACGGTTGAAATATATGAGAACTTGAAGCTTCGATCGCACACACAGGCGTCGAGCTTTTCGATCGGTCAAGAGATAAGTGAGGCTGGAACTGATCTATACTCTAGTAACAGTCTAGTTTTTATATGTGAGTGAACCACGGTACTATGAAACAATTCCTCTCTAATGCAACGGCGGCACTCTAGATCCGGATGCAGGGTCGCCGTCCTGCTTTGTGATCTCCCCCTTCCACGTCATCGACAACACCCTTACATTGAACTATGCTGTGTAGCGAAATCTTCAACACCTCGGTGAGCATCTGCGCCAGAATCCTATCTCAACCAGAATCCTCTCTCATCTCATCATTTTCCCCTCGAATATCGCGTATATACGTTCCGGTGCGGTCGTGTGTCGTCTTATATCATGTAAGTCCGTCCTATTGTTCATTGTAAATCTTCTCTCTGCTGACCCTGCTCTACTTCTTCGCGTCTCGCCCTCTAATCCCGTCCCTGTACCTCTTTCGCTCCTCCGGTTGCGTACGTGTTTGTCATGTCGTTCCTCGGTTTCGAGTCGTGTCATTTCGTAAGTCGTGTCGTTGATATGTTATTTGATTTTACTAACTGTCCATGTGGCCTGGAATTGTCCCCTCTTCGTTCCTTGGCCGTTCCATCCGCCCGTTCCTGCTACCGGCCTCTCTCCATCCCGCTCTGCCGCTATCCCCCTCTCCCCTTTCCCGCTCTTTCTGCCCCTCATTCCAACACGGCCCGCCGCCCTCGCACCATCCTCACGTCCGCCGCCTTCGCACCATCCTTACATCCGCCGCCCTCGCACCATTGCACGCCCGCCGCCTTCGCACCATCCTCACGTCTGCCGCCTTCGCGCCATCCTTACATCCGCCGCCCTCGCACCTTCGCACCGGTTGCACCCACCTGCGTTTGCGCTTGCCGCCGTCGCGCCTTCGTAGCGTCGAATCACCACCGCCGAGCGTGTCACGCAGGTGTCGCACTTGCTGTCGCGCACCTGTAACGCTGATTCGCCGCCGCGCATTCGTTGCGTTGCGTTGACTCGCCGCATCCACCACCACCGCCGAGTGTGTCACACACGTGTCGCACTCGCCGTCACACACTCATTGCGCTCATTTGCCACTGCGCACTCGTTGTGTCAACTCGCTGCGTCCACCACCGCAGAGCATTGTGCACCTCTCATGTTTACCGTCATGCACTTGTTGTGCTGACTTGCTTGTGTCACCACTGGGGTTTGGTATGGGCCGAAAGGG
>QLPG01007967.1:0-15812 GCA_003314385.1 Gomphus sp. MG54 | reverse complement strand
TACAAGGACGGGGAGTCCCGAGGTGAAACGAACCGAGGAATGTGGATGGCGGATGTACCAAACCGAGACCGGTGTATCAAGCGTTATGCATGCTGCGTGGATGCTTGTACGTGGACGTAGGATGGTTGTTCGGTCGGCACTGGCGAATAATGGGACCTCGGTACGTGTACTTGACACAGAGGAGATCATTATTTGGGATGTAGTATTTCTGTTTCTTGCTTTTCACGATCCTCGGCTTTCTCATTCTATTATAGGAGTCTATTTGACTCCTAGTAGAATAGAAAGTAGTATAAAAGATCTTATACTCATAGGTCAGACTTCAGTCAGAAAATCAATCTTGATTTCAACTAAGGCTCCTCTGTTCACTTCTGTCTGTCTTGCCTTTACGAAATTGGGGACCATGTGGTCTAGTAGATGCAATGCAATACATTGAAGCCAAGCCCCATCCAGAACCTCACCATTGCCTTGCCTTTGGGAGATTAAATATATTACGATTACGTCCTTTCTCTACATCGTAACAGCAGTACATATTGGTAGACCTCATCCCCAATTACCACAAAGCCTGGGATATGATTCAATTATGGTAGGTAAACTATCCAAATGAATTAGATTGGCACCAACAAATGGAGAAGTTATATCAGAAGGGGTTGAAAGGATCTTCAGAGATACAGTATGGAGAGACTTTGGACTCCCAGTGGTGAACAGTGACAGGGGCTCTCAATTCATCTTGAAGTTCAAAAAAGACCTATACCAACTGCTAGGGATAAATATGAACCCTTCAACTGCCTATCATCACCAGACAGATGGACAAACAGAACACATCAACCAAGAGGTGGAGCAGTATCCATGGCTGTTCATCAACCATCGGCAGGATGGCTAGGTAGAATGGTTGCCATTGGCAGAGTTCAGCTATAATGACAAGATCCAAGTGTCAACAGGGTACTCTCCATTCTACTTAAACTATGGATGGCATCTAAGGAAGTCCACAGAGCTACGAAAAGGGATCCAAAGAGACAACTCTAAGGAACCCTTCACCCACTAACTACAGTTATATATGTATTGTCACAATGGCACACTATTCCTATCAAGCATCATGCCCTGCATCGGACAGGTGTAGGGCCAGGGCACTGGTATCACTAGTGACTGCTGAAGGTGTAGCTCATAGCTGTGATTGATGTCTACTGATGATGGCTCCCAGTGATAATAGTTATTTAGCATGTATCTTGGTCGTGTTGAATCAGTGTGTGCTGAACAAATCTCAGTCAGTGGGTAGGGACCTCGGTCAGCATGTAATTGATCAGGGCCTAATCTTGGGGGTTCCCTTGACATGGCCCATGCTTCAAGGATGCAGCACTCTAGAAGGAGGGATGACCCACTTTCTAGACCAAACTGAGACCAAAGAGCAGAGAGCCAAGAGGTATAGACCAAGAGGACTGATGAGCCAAGGAAGGGACAGGCATGAGACATGCTCTTCTCAAGTCAGGAAAACTGACCATGGTCTTACACAATGCTGAGTCAAGATACTGACAATGTGGGCTGGCTACCAGGGGTTCGGGTTTGACTACCTTAAGGGCCAATTGGGGGTAATATATGTTAAGAAAGCAAGGAATGGGCAAAGGGTATATAGGGTGGGGCCTCAAGATTTCCTCTTTGGATTTCCCCCTTGTCAGGTAATCCCCCCTCCTTCTTGTGTACATAGACAGTATCTACAACTTAGAATTTCCCCCTTGTCAGCTCTGTGTGACAAACTGCAGGTGACACAAGGGCTTCCCTCACAGTACTCATCAGATATTCTAAGGCAAATCTCCTTTGTGTATTTTTATCTTTCTTTTTCCATTCAGCAAGTATGTTCTGTTCTACTTTGGTGGGTGCCCTGGCATCTATCAGATGTGGTTCCATCTCTGATGCTTCAGTTATCACCCATAGGTCTAAATTGTCCATGATATATTCTAAGTGCCACTGCCATGTGATATAGTTGTCCCCATTCAAGGGGTCCACCTTGTAAACGTTTGACATAATTGACATGATAGAAGGTGTGGGGTGTTGTCAAGCCTGCAACACCGAGTACCGACTCACTCGGGAATACCAACCAACCGGCCCTTACCCACATCATCTCGCACTACCACGCAGCCTCGGTTTGGTACACCCGGTACATCGTATGGACCACTCATCTCGTCTATTCCTCTTCATTGTTCCTTCACCCCCTATCCACTCCTTAACCCATTTCCCCTGAACAACATGACAGCCACTCATTGTCCTGGCCACTGCCATTGTTTTATCTTGGGCCATCCTCTATTGTTCTATTCTCGCCCACCATTTCATTATCTTATTCTCAGCCATACTCTATGATTCTAATTCCGCTTACATTCCTTATTCTATTTCTGATCACTGTGGACAATGCCTCCATGTGGTTACCTCATACCTTATTGTCTCCATTCCTTATGCCACCCTGTTCCACATCTTGCTTCTTAACTATATAAGTAGCGGGATGTATGTAGATAGTTCCTCACTCAGAATATCAACTGTTTCGCACCCCTTTGTCCATTTCCTATTTCTAAAGTCCTTCGCTTGAGCTGATGTACTCAGCATCCTCACAAGGCTCCTCCCACTACCCAAATTAGTGGCATGCATGGAACAGCAGGGCACAACGCACGAGCACGTTGAAGCCTAGCCACTCCGGAACGGTTTGCAGGACTTAACCGATATCTCGGTGTCACTGAATCTTAACACTATATTCTGAGTGATACTGCTTTCTGTGCCACCTCTGTTCTCACGATCATGCCCCCACAAACTAGATCCACAGCCCGTATGGATGACAATCGGCTCACCCCCACAGTAACTCAACGAAGGGAGTACGAAGCCTCTGGTACCCCGCCCCTTCTCATTGGTTATACCTCGCCGACAATAGAACTACGGCATCTCGCCTCCCCCTTCAAGCAAGAACCACGCATCGAAGAGGTGGTTGACAATGAAATCAAATATGAAGATTATGATAACGATGACCAAGTACCCCATCCGGCAGAGGACGAACCCAGTTCAGTACACTACGACACAGATGCTGAAACTGAGGAACAGCCTCAGCACCCCCGACAGGCAAACACACCTGAACCTCCCCATACTCCGACAGCCATGCCCTCTCAGCCCGCGGTTGCACCCTGTCAGCCTGTGGCCGCACCCCCTCCATCTGCAGCTATACCGCCGCAGGCCAGGCAAGCTCCCCGAGCCTGACCAGCCCCACAGCCCAGGCAAGCTCCGCAAGCCAGGCCACTTCCTAGGGCCAGGGCTCCTGTGAACCCGGCCAACAATCAAGATCTGCTGAATGCCATTCTCGAACTCGACAGGACCGCTCAGAACCACCGACAAAACGGTCAAGCTGCCAGAATCTGAGAACCAGAACCCTTCGATGGAACCGACCCAAAGAAGTTAAAGGGTTTCATCTTCCTCTGCAGAATGAATTTCTGCACCTGGCCTAACTTGTTCCCCGACGATAGGCAAAAAGTCAATTACATGGTCTCCTCCCTGAAAGGAACTGCTCTGGAATGTTTCGAGCCATACCTGATGGGTAATCCCAATACAGAACCCCATTGGACCAGCAACCTGGAGCTCTTCATCGATGAATTACAGATCAACTTCGGCTCTTGGGACGAAAGAGCCGATGCTGAGACAGCCCTCGAAAAGCTAACCATGCAGGACAACCACAAAGCCACTTGATTCTTTGTGGAATTTTACAGGCTTATGGTGTTTGTCAACTATAACGACAACTAGGGAACGGCACGGGTCACCCACGGGTCAAATGTGGGTGACCCGCACCCGACCCATGGGAAACCCGAACCCATCAACCCATGGGTTTTTTCCCATGGGTCGACGGGTGTCGGGTGCGCGCCGCACCCACACGCGTGTGGCGCGTACGGCGTATACGGCGCGTACGACGCGTACGGAGCGTACGGCGCATACAGCGTGTACGACGCGTATGGAGCGTACGACGCATACGGTGCATGTGGCGCGTACGACGCGTACGGTGCGTACGGTGCATACGGCACGTACGACGCGTACCCCGCGTTCGTCGCGTTCGTGGTGTCGCGTGCGCGTATGGCACTTTCATCGCGTTCGGGGCGTCGCGTTCGTGTCGGCGCATGCGCGTACGCGTAAGCTGCGTTCGTGTCAGAGTTGACGCCCCGGGTTGGGCCCGGGTCACGGGTGCTCGCGGCTTGACCCGCACCCACACCCAAGGACACCCGACCCGGTGACCCGTGCGGGTTGGCCTGACCCGTGCATTTCCCTAACGACAACGCCCTCCTCTGCAAGGCATACATGGCACTGCCAAAGTGCATCAAAGACGGTCTCATCCATTTCGACAAACCCTGCACACTCGACGAACTCTGACATTGTGTTCAACGGATCGACATGAGGTATTGGGAATGAAAAGCTGAACAGTCTGCGGAGGGCAGCAATGAGCCGAAGAAAGATACCAGATCGGACAAGCCTGGCAACAGATCCACCTCAGACAACTGCCAGCAACATAATAGCAACAATAACAGCAGCAAGGATGCGTCCAAGAAAAAGGACGGGAAAATGCCCGACCCACCTGAGTATACCAAAACCCTCGGAAAGGATGGCAAACTTCTCCCAACCGAACGCCAAAGATGCATGGACCACAACCTGTGTCTCCTCTGTGCCGCCAGCGATTACAAAGTCACCAAATGCCTAAAGGCAACCAAAGCCCATGCGACCACCACTTCCGACTCTGTCTCACAGGCATCCGGTGCCAAGGATGCCAATGCTGAGGACTCAGCAACGGCGACCAAAGACTAGTCCGCCACCCGCCAGCCTCTGAGCACACCGAGAGTTGCATTGACTTGGTAGATGCTAGTAGAGAGGTGTAGATCAATGCTCCTATGCCCCCAAATTTTCATTTAAATTTTTCAGTCATTATCCGTCCATAGTTAGACTCTTATGTTATTTCACCTTAGAATTCGTTGATCGAGTACTGCTAAATTTGGTTGTTACTGAATACATAGACATGTCACTAGATACTCCAATGGGACAACCCGTCTACTCATCCATTATTATATCACTAGATCCGTTGGTCGGCAATATTCGGTCACAACTCACTCACCTACTATAATCCATTGATTAACAGGGTATTGGGCAGTATTATGCTCCGTCATGCCACTAACACCTTTAGGTGTGTCCGATGACCTTGGTCCAGTCGGCACATGCCACTGCTCCAAAAGCCTCACCCAGGATCCTGCTCCGTTGCCAGAAACTCTGCCAAAGGGTTTCTAGCTCAGGCCTCTTGGTCAGCGACGCCATTTGGCATGTTCGGCCAAGGTCT
The DNA here is from genome assembly GCA_003314385.1 of Gomphus sp. MG54. Taxonomy (NCBI): domain Eukaryota; kingdom Fungi; phylum Basidiomycota; class Agaricomycetes; order Gomphales; family Gomphaceae; genus Gomphus; species Gomphus sp. MG54. The sequence goes on along the minus strand of QLPG01007967.1, from coordinate 10,477 downwards.
TCTTCGTCCATCCTCATCCGTTCCTGTTTATCCGATTCGCATAATTGCATGCTTACACCTTGTAGACGATGGGATGTCTACCTAAACAGGGGGGGTGGCAACCAAGCAACGCTACTAACCTCTCCTCCTGAGGAAATCCCCCTTCCATTCACTCTTTATCTCGACCTTAATTCCTACCCATCCCAACACGCTATTCCCGATACAATTAATCCCTCCGTCTAACCCGACCAAATCTGCCAAAACAAACATCGGCACATTCACTTGTTTTCTTCTGCTCACATACTTATATTTCCTTATCCCTTCCTTAAAAAGAAAAACAACAAATTTTATTAATCAGTTATCTTTCAAAGTTTCATCTATCACCATCTCCTCATCCTGCTCCTTACCCTTGTCCTTCCCTTTCTCTTCACCCTCATCATCTTTCAATTGATCCTCACCTGGATCCTCACCACCCAACTCCTCCGCAACAACCAGTATCACTGGCACTGCCGACTCCCTGGGCAGAACCAGACTCTCATGCAAGAGGACCATCGCACGGCCCATAAACCTCACCCCTTCCACTAACTCAAGGAGTAACCTGTTTGACCTCGACCTCTCTTGGAGGATGTCCTCCCAGATCTCAGCAAGTCGTCGCAACCCCGACCATCCGGGCAAGGGGACTTCCACTGTCATTTCACACCGGCTCGGCTGTATGGCCACCGGCCGTTCACTCGGTCGCATCGTAACAGCCCTTCTTGGCCTCTTCATCGGCCGCTCCTCTTCCATCTCCTCCCCTCCACTCTCTTCCTCACTCTCACTCTCCAACTCCACCTCTTCCCAACTCCTCACCTTGCGCTGCTGAGGTGCCGCCAAACTGCATTTCACCTGGCACACATTGCACCACCTGCACGCCACTCCCACATTTCTAATAGAGCAGGCTTCTCTGCGTTCCTTGCAATGGTCACAAGGAGGGCAAAGAGAGGGTGACCACTCCCGGGTCGGCTTCTTTTTGAACTGATAAAAATAAGTAAAGATACAAAAAATATGAACCCTGCGTACCTGGGCCCCCCTCGGCCTACCTCTCCTACTCGGCCCCATATCCACGTCCATACCCCTCTTACACATCATCATCTTCAGCACACCCAGGTTTTCGGGATCTTTGACAGCTTTAACACCCGCGTTCTCGAGTGCCTTGCCCCGCCCTGCAAGGTCCTGGCTGACCTCCATGCTCCCTTTCTCCTCAGGAGCCCAAGTAACTGCCCGTTGGGCCAAATGGACCTGCTTTTCGTTGGAGGGACAGAGGGGGACGTAATGGGTGACGGGATGGAATGGAGGGAGTGGGGAGCGGGACAGAAGGTGATGGATGGAACGGAGGGGAAAATGGGGGTGGTTTTCGGGAGAGGGACGTCTTTGGGAGGGGAGTTTGCGCAGTTTGAAAAGTTTCTAGCTGGTCGCCACCCCCCCCTTTTAGGTAGATGTCCCACCGTCTACCACAGGTGTCGGCCTCTAGCCGAGAAGGACGGAAAAGGGGCAAAAATGCATATGACACGCATATACGGAGTGAAAGACCGGGAACGGATGGGGACGGATGGGTGAGACCTTGGCCGAACGTGCCGAATGACAACGCTGGCCGAGAGGTCCCTGCCAGAAAACTTGCCAGCCGTTCTGGTATACAAGCATGCACAAGGCAGTTGCATTGACTAGGGCTATTGGCGAAGCTTCCAGCGATGGAACAGGATCCTGTATGAGGCTTTTGGAACAGTGGCAAATGCCGCCTGGACCGAGGCCATCGGGATGCACCTAAAAATGTTAGTAGCTTGACGGATTATAATACTCCTCAATACCCTGTTAATCAACGGATTATAGTGGGTGAGCAAGTTGTGCCCGAATATTGCTGACCGACGGATCTAGTACACGACAGACGGATGGGTGGACTGATTGTCCAGATGGAAGATCTAGTAAGTGTATCTGTGCTTTGTTAGCAAGAAATACTAGATCGGAAAAAAGGTCGTAATCATAAACAAATTTTCAAATGATCTGTAAGCTGATGCTGATTGATCAGACATGCCGGACAGATTGCTGAGGGTGGGGTGTTGCCTTCCAGTCGGCCGGAAAAACTGAAGTTCTTCTGAACTAGGTGGTTTGCCAATTTATACTGGTATTGGGTTGGAATTGTGGTGGTGTAGATCCGTCTTGTTGGACAACCTCCTAGGAGTAAGACGATCTGGTGAGGCTATGAACAGTTCCTGATTCAAAACAGTTAGAAAGGCCACCGGGAGACCCGGTTCCAAACAAGAAGAATGAAGAGTGATTAAAAGGGTGTCTTGAAAGACCATATTCATAAACCGTGAGTGCACGGGAAGTAGTGTGATTCTGGGTATACTGTCAGGAGCCGGATACTGACGGACTTCGGTACTGCCGAAAGGTGTTGTCGAAAGGTCGGGCAGACTATGGCCAAGTCCTGCAGGCCAAGAGTAGTGGCGTTGGCTTCAACGTACTTGTGCGTTGCGCCCTACTTGCCGTGCATGCCACTGTATTTGCGACAGACAGATACTCAGGGGGATGCTGAAGATGCCAGCCTGAGTCGAGGACTTAACAGAAGAGAAGAAGGTAGAAGGGCCTAAGCCTAGTCGATACCCAGAATGAAGAAATAAGTACATGCATGTCCTACTTATATAGGTTAAGAAGCGACATGTGGAATAAGGAATGTGGGACAACAAGGTATGCAGAGCAGTGTGGTTGTTGTCCACAACGAACAAAATTAGAACAAGGAATGCAAAACAGGGATAGAACAATAAAAGACAGTATAATAGGATCGTGACTCGAAATGGGACAATAAGGAGTGGCCGGATATAGAACAATGGGGTCGCATCCGAGGATAATACAAGGACGGGGAGTCCCGAGGTGAAACGAGCCGAGGAGTACAGATGGCAAATGTGCCGAGCTGGGACCGGCGCACCAAGTGTTATGCAGGCAACGTGGGCACTTGGTCGTGGATGTAGGGTAATTGCTCGGTCGGCACTGCCGGCGGATGGGTCTCGGTACGTGGACTTGACAGATCCGAAGGTCAGTGCCACTCCGGTACGTTGGTCCAAAGGCCAGTGCCACTTTCTCATAGACACGTTGATCCAAAGGTCAGTGCTTGACAAAGGGTTCTCAGTTAAAACATAAAAGGTACACACAAACATAGTAAAAGAACTAAATCAGATTTATAGAACATCCGTGGAAATAATCCTAGGCAAGGGTAGAATAATAGTTCACGTACACAAACTATTATTCCTACACGTAATTGAAAAGGCACCTGCCAAGGCCCCCTCTAAACAATTCTTTTTGGACATCAACCCGGACAGGCTTCCACTTGCCCTCGTCTTGTTGGAGAACTTGATTAGGCTTTCTTCACACCAAAGTTTTGTCATAGTTCTCGGGTTACCTCATTTACGGTTCCAAAACAACAGATCAGATATCAGAAATAGAAATGATATAGTGGAATTGCAAATAAGAAAAGTGAAGCAGAACATATAAGGAAATATCAAAAGTAATAAAGGGGAAGTGGTCAATAGCAACACTGAAGATGGATATGCAAGAATACGGAGGATGGATGTAATAAGTGGAGCATATTGAATGTTATATGTGATGCCAAGACAGAATAGGCTGGATACATGAGGTACACTGAATTTGAAGGCTGATGGAGCATATGGCTAAAAAGGCAAACAGGGTGTAGTTAAGCTCAATTAATGCTAAGCCAGGTATTGTTATACCCAGGTCCTGCAGTTCCAATATGGTGAGTATTACACAGAGCTTCTGGTTCATATGCAGCTGTATTGCCGGTTACTTCAACACCACACTCATTGTTCCACATTCACTCGGTATAGTATATAATGTAGAGGATGAGATGAAGATTTCCTTCAATCACTGTTCTATCACAGTCACTGACTGAAACAATCTATCTAGAATTCCATAGACCTACATCTAACAAGTACAGTACAACAGTACATTACATCATTGCAAAGCATACATAGTAGGCCCTGAACTTGCACAGGGTGTTAAGCATTAGCAAGACAGGTTGCTAGTGAGTTAGGTACAGCTGAGGAGCCTTGTGTTTTGGGAGTATGGCATGATGCTTGGATCTTTGTGGACTATGGTTCCAGTAGCTGACAACGGCGGATGCTTTCATTGTTCTTTATTGCGGATACATGTACTTTGTTAATTCGGTCGATTGAATTTAGTTACTGTTCATTGTAATGCATATACCACAAAAATATGACTAGGCTAGTGTTAATTTCATATTGGTTAATAAGAACTATAAGTTTGGGATCGCCGTCCTCAACTGCCTCCCGAGGCGACTTCTCAGTCTTCAGTTAGGCTAGCAGTTTGTTCAAGATTCAGGACTGCTTTATCATTCAAAAGATTGTTCCATATGGAACTGTCGGACTAACACATGTGACATCACTTCTGCGATGGCAGCAATAACCAGTGTAGTACATCTGTTTGGTGTTGTTGAGTGGCCTCAATTACATCTACCGGGTCATTGTGCTGAGAAGACTGTCAGTAAGTGGCGCTCCCGGATCTCAAATAGCGCGTAGGACGTTATGTATAAAGACGCAGTCGAAAAATGTGGTACAGTCCCCCACAGCGTATGCAAGTCACAACCATATATGAGCAGTAGGGTATCGATATAAATTATAATAATTCCAGCATGTGTTCGGTTGCTAATATACCATGCTTCCAGAACAGCCTCCCAACAAAGATATAGTATCCGCACTTCTACTGTCAAGTTCTTCCGAACCTTCTAATTGATTAAAATGGTCTTATATCTGTTGTTGAGTATCAACGCGTTCCCATACAAAGGAAAGGCCAGGATCCGTAATTGCATATTGCCCATGTCTCCAAATATCAATACACAGCATCTCAATGAACAAGCGACGCACGGATACCTCGGGCTATGCTACTCATTCCCTTAAAAGAACGTTTCCCGAATTGTGAACAATTTATCCTCACGCAAGACTCAGAGTGTGTAGAACATGCGAACAAAAACAGTCCAATCAGCCTGGCAAACCTATGCAGAGTAAATCTTTCAAATTATATAGAGATAATTGACTAATAATGTCCGTGGAAGGGAACTAGTAGTACTAGGTCATGGCCTCGCGCTGTGGTAACCATTTCTTTGATCTATATCTCACCGAGACTCTTGAGAGTTATTTTTCTATGCAGGGAACCCGCACCTTTGTATAATTATAATAAAATCAGAATTGGTGACGTTGGCTATATTCGACAAGGACGATTCCACCTCCTGTTTAGCGCCACAATGCCAATAGGTGAAAGGAAATTAGGCCTGGATGTTCCTCCGGACTTTGTACCTTTCGAGCCTGGCCCTATAGTCAGTAATCAGCCCCGTCTACCTGGAGCACTCCACGCCGAGTACATCGAGTTGAAGGGAGCAGTCCTTAACGCTTCATCTAATGTGTAAGTTCTGTCGGGAAGTGCTGTTTGAAAAGAAAATAAATAACCATGCTGATAAAACTGTTTAGAAACTGCGTTGATGTTGGGACCAAATTTCAGTTTCAGACGTCAAGCAAAAAAGGAGCAATTTTAGTCACAAAATACAAAACTTTCCGCGAGGATGCAGAACGTTTAGGACGGTTCAAGGAGCACATGCTGCAACATCACCGATCTTGGGTCGATCACGCGAATAAGCTTGGTCATATGGTGGAGCTACAGGATATTCTTCTTGTAACGGGATATGACATGACCCTTGATTTTGCGATGATCGCATTCTCTTCCAACTCTGGACAAATGGGTATCGAATTTTCGGCCGATGTGCCTGTGGTCGGTTCAGCTTCGGCAACTGTTTGGGGGACATGGAGTACTTCGATGTCTGTGCACCACAATTGTGGTCCTCAACGTCAAGACCCGCATGAAGAGCGTTTACTAGCAGATAACGGTGATTCATCGGCTGCACTTCCCGAATATAACCAATGCATCTTCCTACGTGGTTACCGCATCCGCAGACGAGCAGGTCTTATCCCCAAAGTGATACGAGCGGCTGCCGGCCCTCACGACCTTCGGCCAGGGCACCGTTTTGACGAAGCAGGTCTACAGATGGGTTGCAGTAGCAATAGCTCCGATTCTGATCCCGAGATCATAGCTGTCCCCGACTCTCAAGTGTGTCATCGAATCATTGTTTTTAGGGAGATGCTGACCATCGTGTAGTTTGTTGATCCTTTGAAGCCAATCTTTGACTATGTGTTTGAGGTAACCGATCTTTTTCTTATCTCATTCAATTGAAACATGTTCGTGGACAGAATTCAAACGCCAAAATGGCCATCATGCACGACTTCGATCTCTCTGACACTCTCAAGGTATTCTTGATATATGTTTTACAATAGTTTTCCTAATATAATGTATCCAGTTCACACGCATATCACAACCAAAAGACATGGACGACATTGTGGCAGGATTAAATCCTCGAATGATTAACATCGGACTTGATGCAGGTATGTAAAATGTCTGGAGTGCCTTCTTTCTTTCCCTAAGATACTATCACCTTTCAGTTGCTTCACTATCAATGATTCCTAAACAAGGTCAGCAGTCAATCTATCCGTTTGAAGATCGGCTATGATACCTTTTTATTTTTAGAGTCGTCTGGTACCATCGATGTCGACATCGCTGTTCCAAAAGATCACCTAACATATACTTTAAGAAATTCGTTATTGAGAAAAATCCCACTACCAGTCCCTCTCTCCACCCCCGCTTTCAATCATCCCAGAGGTAGGAGTACAAACCAGAGTACACAACCCGGGGGCAACCGATTGAAAGTCCTTACTAACTCTACTGCCTCTCCTGCACCAAAGTGGACTAGATTTCATGAGCAACAGAACCATGGTTATCCAGAGCCAAAAGCTCCTGATGCCTATCCTCACCTGTTCTCAGGCAAGGGTGAAGGTCATCATTCTTCCAGTAAAAGGGATGCTGTCGTACCTCAAGCGGGGTATCCTGTAAACGCCCACGGTGGTAATGATGCAAAGAAGAGAAACAGGTGCGAGGTCTGTGACATAATTTTTGATCGGCCCAGTAGTCTTGAGGTTGGGTAATATTTTCTTTCACAAACATAAATTTAACTGAACTTCATTTTTTTTCTCAGACACATTATCGTTCACATGTACTGGAACGGCGTATGTATTCTTTCCCCTACATCACATCAATAATACTGAACCACTACCTCAGCATATATCTGCTCTGTCCCGGGTTGTCACAAGTCCTTTTCTGTTAAATCGAACTTGAGACGTCATGAACGCGCAGCTCATCGCATTGAACAGGACGATACGATCTTCATTACTAGAGGAAGTATAGATGATCAGGGTGCTCCTGGGAATGAGAATCCTGCTGCAGATAAGGATGGACAAGGAAATGGGGGAGAAAAGAGTTTGGTGGATAAAGGCAATGATATGATCAACATCAATGACGATGCGAGCACCACTGACCCACCACAGAAATCTCAAGTGAAAATAATGTCAACAGGTGTCGGGATCGATATATAACTAGTAGATCTCTACGACGTCTGCTCATCTTTGAAACTATAATATCAATAATCTTACATGTCCCAGCGATACGTGTTCCTTTCCAGCTACATAAGAGGGAGAAGTGAGTGAATGGCTCGAACGAGTTTACAGGTCCACACACCTCTGCATCCAGCTCTCTCCGCACTCTCTCCTCGTCATTCTTGATCAAGAGATGGTTGTTGTAGAGGTTTTGATTTATGAAGCTCTGCTTCTCGTCCATGTTGAATAAAAACTGCTTGACGGCCGGTTCACTGACTGTTCTCAAGCAATGGTGTGTCCAGTCAAGTCGGCTAAAGACGATGTTTTTTTTTTTTTTTTTNNTTTTTTTTTTTTTTTTTTTTTTTTTCTAGTAGAGCGTACGATTTAAGCATGACTTCTGAAAATTGAGTTTAGTTTCAGTTTCGATCGTCAAATACGACGGGGTCAAATCGACTGGCCTTTGACAAGGTCCGGTGGCGCGCTGATGTAAGCAAATTTCACCCGCCCCTCCCCCGCCTTCCCCCCCTTTGGTGATCTAGTTGGGTATGCTTCCATGTCAATTACCCTGATTTTTTTCTTGGTTTGACCCAGTAAGGAGAGACTGGCGATATCCTCGCGAAGTGCAACCATACTTACGGTCCCTTAAATTCATTAACTAAATATTTTATCATCACCAGTTAATGACCTATCTCATCAAAACTACATCTACCTCCCTTTTCTTAGAATGTATCACTGAGGGCCTTCAAGTCTCGGCGGATTTTGTGGTCTGAGGTATGTTTTTTGTCAATATTCCCTTCAATTTTTTACCAGATTTCTCTTCTACCCCCCTTCCAAAATCAGTTTCTTTATCAATAACTACTGAGTAACGATGGCCCCCATACTTGATCTTGGGTGTCCAGACAGAGTGGATGTCGAAATTAGCACACAAGTAAAGCTACTGGACGTGTCCCTGGTACACCTGCACAGCTAATGAAATATTGGAGACCTTGGAAGACCCGCTCCTCTACTGAGAGAGCCTCTGGGGCAACTCCCAGGCGATTTGTTGCATTCTACATCCTCCATGATTCATAACTGCTCTGGGGGATAGTGAGTGCCTCAAGGTGTGAAAGGTGCTACGTGTAATTTATTTGATGGCAAAGGTTCTAGCACTGGGAATGAAAGAGGCTGTGCATCTTCGTGCTCGTTCTCAGCTGTGGCTCAAGAGCTAAGAATGTGGGAATCCGATGAGTATTGATGAAGAGACAAATGTTGTTGAGGAAGGAGTTTCAGACGATGATAGTGTCAGCGTTAAGACAATATGAGAATTCCTAAGAGGTATGGGTGGAGAGATGGCGCAAGGTGGTACGAAGAGTGGAATGGTGCGACAGAATTGATGGCGCCAAAGGATGCTTGTCAATACTCGGACATTCCTCGGGGTCATACAGTGCGGGACAAGCAAACTCAACCAATTTGGTTTTGAGTGATCGTGAATTTTTTGTGACAAACTGATGTTAGATTCAGATTCAGAATGTCAAAATACATCTAAAAACCATGTTCTGAAATTTTTCCAATGAGTTTTAAGGGTGGCCAAATTTTTGGGCCTTTTCAGCCCAACTTTTCACCCCAAATCTCAATGTCATGAGGTAAATTTTAGTTAAGTATAGCTTCAATTGACATCCTGGGGACTACTGGGTTATCTCTGCGCATCTCCCATGCTTGGCCTCCAAGACAGTGATGATATCCCTGAAGCTCTCCCTCTCACCCTCAATCTGGAATATTTTGTTTTCAAGTTGGGATGGAGGGATGGTAGTGATGATGCAGTGGACGAAAGGCACAAATGAGCAAGGTGATGTCCAAGAGAGGAGGCTGAGGCCCATGCATTGGTTGGCAATCTGATCACAGATAGCAGTCAATATATAATGTACAGTCTTGTCAGGCTCCGGGAATGCTGAGGAGTGGCCAAGTCCTGCAGGCCGGGAATGGTGGCATGGCTTCAATGTGCTCGTGCGTTGTGCCCTACTTCCCATGCATGCCACTGATTTAGGACAGAAGTGATACCTGGGAGGGTGCTGAGAGTGTCAGCCCAGGTAAAGGACTTTAGACAAGAGAAGGGAGGACAAGAAGGTGTAAACCTAGTTGATTTCCAGAACAAAGAACCATCTACATACATTGGCTACTTATATAGGCTAATAAGTGAGATGTGGAACAGAGTGGCACAAGCAATGGAGAACAATAAGGTATGAAGAATCATGTGGAGGTATTGTCCACAATGATCAAGAATAGAACAAGGAATGTGGATGATAATAGAACAATGAAGTATGACTGAGAACAAAAGAGTGAGTGAGAATAGAACAACAGAGAGTGGCTGAACATAAAACAATAGGGCCACTGCCGAGTGACAACAAATAGTGAGTGTCCTGAGGGTAAACAGGCAAGGGGAAGGACAGGGAATAAAAGAATGATAAAGAATAGGAGGGTGGGATAGAGATAATGAACCAAATGATGAACCGAATGTACCGAGCCAAGGCCACACACTGGTGAGGGATGATATGGTAAGGGTTGGTTGGTCAGTACTGCCGAGTAAATCAGAGCATGGTATTGTGGGCTTGACAAGTCTACCATCCCCAAAGAGATGGAATTTTCCAGACTCAAAGTCAATGCCCAAAGTTAGTCCAAGAGATTTGAGTAACAACACTTCTGGCCACATGCTGGTGAAGAATAATGTGTAATTTAGACCAAGGTGTTGGAGAAGGTCATGGCCATTGGCTTTCACCTTGAGATCTAATTGTATTTCCAAAATAAAAATAATTTTGGAGAAAAATTGGCTTTTACCATTGACTTTATTTTGATATTAGATACTTCTTTTAATGGTCTATTATCAATTTCAATGAGCTGATTTTGCCAGAAAATTAGGTCAAAATTTTTGGTTGAGTTTGCTTGTCCCATACTTTAGCACCCTGTTGCCCCACAGTCTACAGTAC